>JAWZYT010003480.1:5000-32500 GCA_034508575.1 Petrolisthes manimaculis | reverse complement strand
GTGAACTTCGTTCGTTACCCGCCAAAATTGCTGATACCAAGGATATAAAACTGAAGAAGCAGTACTCAGAAATAGTAAGTAACAAACCAAACACTATCTTGGCCGTAATCATAAAACCTAAACACGATTCTTGTGCACTAGACACTGAAGAAATTACACCAGTTCTCAAAAATATCCCAGATATATCGATGAAAACAAACAAAGAAAATCTGACTAAATTGATTTTTCCCACCGGAACAGCAAGGAACAAAGCTTTAGAAGCTCTAGAAGGATCAAACACCTTAACGAACACACATGACATACAAAATGAAAAGAGGTTGAAGCCCAAAAATAACAATTCCGTACATACCAAATATAATTGAAGATTCGGAAATTGTACAGTCAATATTGGAGAAGAATCCTTACATTACAGAACTAATAGACCAAGAAAACGAAGTGAAGCTTTTGTTCACGAAACCAGGTTCACAAAATAATGACACTAAAACCACTGTACTAGCTATTTCTCCCCAAATAAGGACTGCCATTAAAAAAAACGATGATCGGGTATACCTGCACTTTGTTAGGTGTAAGGTATATGATCATTACTGGGTACTCAGGTGTAGCAAATGTATGGGATACGGTCACAAAAATTGTTACGCAGACAAACCCGTTTGTGGACACTGTGCCGGTAATCACTTGTCTAAAGATTGTATGAATGAACACCAACAAAAATGTCACCACTGTACTATGAATGGAAGAGAAAACACCAACCACGCTGCCTTCAATACCAACTGCCCATCTTTCATCATAGCCAAAAACAATGTGATTCGGCGGACAATGCAATATGCATCGGGAAAAAACTACCTCTGAACAAAGACCACAATAAGAAGATTACAAAATGCAATATAAAAGTGAATAAAGATAACGACCCCAAACTAGAGCTGCTTACAATGATATGCTGCAACATAGAAGGATTACTTCCTTATAAAAAGAAATATAAAACAAACATGCTAGGAGAAATATCACAGACTTATAATACTATATTAATCTGCATAACTGAATCCCATCTGAGGAAAGACATACGAGATGTGGAAGTGATGATAGGGGGATACCAAATACATAGAGCAGACAGACAAGAAGGAAGAATAAAAGGAGGAGTAATTATTTATGTTCGAGAAAACATTATACCATACACTGAATTCATAGCATCGGAGTCTAATAGCGAGGTTGAATATATAATATTATACATACACAAATGGAGAACAGTGGTAGTAACCATTTATCATCCACCAGGTTGTCTGACTGAAAACTTTGTGAGTGTGTTAGAAAAAATAAGTGTACAAGTGAAAATGATGGGAAATCCAGAGCCCTCTGTTATCATCAACGGAGATTTCAACCTGCCCAATGCTAACTGGCACGAGCTAAGTATATACTGGGGCTCACTAGTGGACAGACTACAAGCTAATGCCTTGTTTAATATGGTGGACTGCCCAATGCTAACTGGCACGAGCTAAGTATATACTGGGGCTCCCTAGTGGACAGACTACAGACTACAAACTAATGCCTTGTTTAATATGGTGGACTGCCCAATGCTAACTGGCACGAGCTAAGTATATACTGGGGCTCACTAGTGGACAGACTACAAGCTAATGCCTTATTTAATATGGTGGAAGACCTTATGATGAGACAAATTGTTGACTTGCCAACCCACGGCCTTAATACCTTGGATCTGTTCTTCACCAATAATGAAGATATTATCAGTGGTGTGAGGACGGAGGACACAACCATGTCAGATCACAAGCTCCTAATTATAGAAACCACCTTAGAACACAGGCCTATGATGGAAATTAATGGTAGCGGGTGTTCGTCTTTCTCTACTATGAATTTTTTCAGTGATAATATGGACTGGACAAGCATGAACAATGCAATCAAAATTGTCAACTGGAACCAAGAGCTAAAAGACATGACTACAATAGAAATGTATGACTTTATTATAGAAAAACTCCTCTTCATTTGCTCATAGTTTGTACCAGAAAGAAAAGTACATAGAAGAATAAATAATATACCCAGGGATAGGAAAATTCTGATGAGGAAAAGAACTAAATTGGCTGAGAAAATTCTACATAGAGAGGACAACAGAATCAAAGAACAATTGAGGAACATAGAAGAAAAGCTGGCCAAATCACATGAAGTGGAACGGATTAAAGAAGAAGAAAAAGCAGTAGAAGCTATATCACACAACCCTAAATACTTTTATCACTATACAAAAATGAAGTCAAAGGTAAGGAGCAAAATAGGACTTTTAAAACACAATGGTACACTAGTCAGTGACCCACAACAAATGACAGAAGCCTTCAATATGCAATATGTATCTGCATTTAGTGTACGAGAAAATAACCAAATAAACGAAGAACTTGACCCGGTGATAACAAGAACTTCAGACATAGAGTCTAGAGATATTGACTTGAGTGAAATAGATATAGAACAATCAATATCCAGCATTAGACCTCAGGCCTCATTAGGACCAGATGGTGTCCCTGCTATATTACTGAAACAATGTATGAAAACACTATCCACACCTATCTACATCCTCTGGAGAGTATCCCTTCACACACGAGTAATTCCACCAATACTAAAAGAGGGATTTATTACGCCAATTTATAAAGGTGGCGACAGAACAGAGCCCAAAAATTACCCACCAGTCACATTAACATCACACGTAATAAAAGTGTTTGAAAAAATGGTTGTGAGCAAGCTAAATGAATACCTCGATATACACACACTTCACAATGCCAAGCAACATGGATTCAGACATGGTAGATCGTGTCTATCACAACTACTGCAACACCGTATGGACATGTTACATTCACTTGAGAACGATGCCACAGTCAATGTTATTTATCTAGACTTTTCAAAAGCTTTCGACAAAGACGACCACCAAATACTGATACAGAAACTGTCACATATTGGAATCAGAGGAAAACTGCTCAAGTGGATAAAGTGCTTTTTAGAGAACAGAAACCAAGCAGTTGTTGTAGAAGGAGTGTTGAGCGGAGTGGCACAAGGGTCAGTCATTGGCCCTTTGCTATTCTTAATATTCATGAGAGATATAGACACAAATATTTCCCATTGCACTGCATCTTTTTTTGCAGATGACACTAGACTTTTGAGTAGAGTGAGGAACAACGAAGAACTTAGAATGACACAAATGGATTTAAATAAAATATACCAGTGGGCAGCCAATAACAACATGAGTTTCAACAGCTCCAAATTGGAGTTGATGAGATACCATCATCCCAATATTGATACCCCCAACAATTATTATAGAACACCAGAAGGACAAATAATTGAACAATACAGACACGTCAAGGATCTAGGAGTAACATTAAGTGATGATGGCAACTTTCAACAACAAATAGACAACAGAAGTTACAAAGGTGAGACAGACAATGGGATGGATACTATGAACCTTTACAACAAGAGAGCCCACTGTACTGTACTGTACTTCTAACACTATATAAAGCACTTATACTTCCTCTCTTAGAGTACTGCTGTGTTCTCTGGAATCCAAGTACAGTAGGACAAATTAGAAAAGTAGAAGCAATGCAACGAACATTTACTACAAGGATGGCGGGTATGCAGGATAATAACTACTGGGAACGACTAGCTGTCCTCAAATTATACTCACTGGAAAGAACACGAGAACAATACATAATTATATACATTTGGAAAATTATTAATGGACTTGTCCCTAATCTGGAAAATGAAAGCTCAATCTGAACAGCCAACCATGGAAGAAGAGGCCTAATGTACACCATATAACGAGATGGACAACACTACATGGAAGAAGAGACCTAATGTACACCATATAACGAGATGGACAACACTACATGGAAGAAGAGACCTAATGTACACCATACCACTGATATTGACTACATAGACAACACTACATGGAAGAAGAGGCCTAATGTACACCATATAACGAGATGGACAACACTACATGAAAGAAGAGACCTAATGTACACCATACCACTGATATTGACGACATGGACAACACTACATGGAAGAAGAGACCTAATGTACACCATACCACTGATATTGACGACATGGACAACACTACATGGAAGAAGAGACCTAATGTACACCATACCACTGATATTGACGACATGGACAACACTACATGGAAGAAGAGGCCTAATGTACACCATACCACTGATATTGATGACATGGACAACACTACATGGAAGAAGAGACCTAATGTACACCATACCACTGATATTGATGACATGGACAACACTACATGGAAGAAGAGACCTAATGTACACCATACCACCGATATTGACGAGATGGACAACACTACATGGAAGAAGAGACCTAATGTACACCATACCACTGATATTGACGACATGGACAACACTACATGGAAGAAGAGGCCTAATGTACACCATACCACTGATATTGACGACATGGACAACACTACATGGAAGAAGAGACCTAATGTACACCATACCACTGATATTGACGACATGGACAACACTACAAACACTAAGAGAAAACTCCATAGCAGTGCAGGGTCCCCGGCTGTTCAACTGTATCCCACGAGAGCTACCATCATACTCTGGATCTTTAGAAAGATTCAAAACTCGACTAGACGAGGTGGTGGACAAACCCTCACTGCCCCATTATTACCAGACCACTGAAGGGAACAGCCTGCTACATCAAGTTACACCGACCAACTAAAGGTGGCACACCAGCCACTGTCCCATTATTACCAGACCACTGAAGGGAACAGCCTGCTACATCAAGTTACACCGACCAACTAAAGGTGGCACACCAGCCACTGTCCCATTATTACCAGGCCACTGAAGGGAACAGCCTGCTACATCAAGTTACACCGACCAACTAAAGGTGGCACACCAGCGTGACCTAGGCTGTCACCCCTAAACAACATCACAGGAAATCACAGCTGTGTGTGTGTGTGTGTGTGTGTACGAGAGAGAAATGAAAACTAACAAAATGCATCATTTCTGAAAATCATTGGATACAAAAACATTAAAATATAGGCATTTCTATCTATACTCTCTCTCTCTCTCTCTCTCTCTCTCTCTCTCTCTCTCTCTCTCTCTCTCTCTCTCTCGCACACACACACACACACACACACACACACACACACACACTCTCTCTTTTTATGTATGTATGTATCTATCTATCACAAACTATCTATCTATCAACTGTCTGTGAACCTGAAATATTAATTAAACAATGTTAGTTCATCAATCAAAGAAGTAGACACAGTAATAATAATAATAATAATAATAATAATAATAATAATAATAATAATAATAATAATAATAATAATGATGATGATAATTATGCTAATAATAATAATGATGATAATAATAATAATAATGAGAGGTGCTGCATTACAGTTTATGGTATTTATTGAGAGAATTACCATTTTGCAGCAGTGTTGACAGATCCGAGTATTTTGCCCCAGTCATTCATTGTACATTATCACGATTATTTCACGGTAGTTTGTCCAGGTTAAGTCCCGGTAGTCTGCCCAGGTTAAGTCCCGGTAGTCTGCCTAGGTTAAGTCCCGGTAGTCTGCCCAGGTTAAGTCCCGGTAGTCTGCCCAGGTTAAGACCTGGTAGTCTGCCCAGGTTAAGTAAGACCTGGTAGTTTGTCCAGGTTAAGTCCTGGTAGTCTGCCCGGGTTAAGACCCGGTAGTTTGTCCAGGTTAAGTCCTGGTAGTCTGCCCGGGTTAAGACCTGGTAGTTTGTCCAGGTTAAGTCCTGGTAGTCTGCCCAGGTTAAGACCTGGTAGTTTGTCCAGGTTAAGACCTGGTAGTTTGTCCAGGTTAAGTCCTGGTAGTCTGCTGTGGTCTAGTCTAGTCTAGGTAATAGTCAAACCAGCACTATTTGATACTCTGGGTGATGGCTAGAGGTGTCTGTACTACTACCCCGGGCATCAGTCACCAGGCCTATAAACTTATAATCCACCTCTTTACCTTACCCTCCTGTCTGTCTCTCTATCTGTCTGTCTCTCAATATACTTTAGTTTTTTCTCATGCTATGACTTTGTTTCCTATAAAATATCCCTTTACTCTCTATATAATATCCTTTGCTTGGCTGTACAAAGCAGGACAGAGGGAGTGTGATGAACATTTCATGGTGATGGTATAGCAAGGAATGAATTACTTGACCTGACCAACAGTAGGTAGGTGTGACCTGAGTGTGTCATGTACAGTCAAGGACACTGAGACAGCAACACAACACTACACATATGTGTTGCCAAGTATACTGTAAGATATACAAAGTAGTTGTTCTATCTTCAAATCCAAAGTTATTTATAAAACCAAGCAGTAGCCTAAAACAACTAATTATTTCATAGTGATGAAGGCAAGCAATGATAGTATGAGTGAGTGAGAGAGATTATACATACATACATACATACATACTGTTACATATATACACATAAACAACTAATTATTTCATAGTGATGAAGGCCATCAATGACAGACCCAAAATAAATAAATACAATTACCTGTGGATGAAGGAGTGTGCATTGATGTACAATTGATGTTGCAACACCTCTTGGTTCACACCTGTTGCAACACCTCATTAATCAATCCTACCTGGAAATGTAAATAATGTAATAATCATCATAATAATAAAATATGTAACACAACAATATTTATATTTAACTACCAGTACTCTATGTTAAATATGGAAACAATTACTGTTATTATTGTTATTGTGTATATTTTTTAGGGTAAATATCGAAAGAATTACCATTATTGCGTACATTTTTTTCAGTAAATATTGAAGGAATTACAGTTATTATGTATGGTTGTTGTTTTTTGTTAAATTTAAATGGGGCATTTTGAAATTAGCCTGACCTTACCTTACCTAACCTAAACCAAGGCAGACTACCAGGACCTAACCTGGACAAACGACCGGGAAATAACCGTGGTAAAGTACGGGAAATGACCAGGGCAAAATACTGGGATCTTGCCAGATCTGGCAACACTGCTATAACACGGTAATTTTTTCAATAAATACAGTATTTTGCCCCGGCCATTTCCTGTGCTTTACTACGGTTATTTCACGGTAGTTTGCCCAGGTTAGGTTAGGTCCGGTAGTCTGCTGTGGTCTAGGTTAGGTTAGGTTAGGTTAGGTTAGGTTAGGTTAGGTCAGGTAAGGTTAGGTAAGGTAGATAAGGTTAGGTTAGGTTAGGTAAGGTAAGGTAAGGTAAGGTAAGGTAAGGTAAGGTAAGGTAAGGTAAGGTAAGGTAAGGTAAGGTAAGGTAAGGCGGGGCGAGGTAAGGTAAGGTTAGGTAAGGTAAGGCGGGGCGAGGTAAGGTAAGGTTAGGTAAGGTAAGGCAGGGCGAGGTGAGGTAAGGTTAGGTAAGGTAAGGTTAGGTAAGGTAAGGTAAGGTAAGGTTAGGTAAGGTAGATAAGGTTAGGTTAGGTAAGGTAAGGTAAGGTGGGGCGAGGCGAGGTAAGGTTAGGTAAGGTCAGGTAAGGCGGGGCGAGGTCAGGTAAAGTTAGGTCAGGTAAAGTTAGGTCAGGTTAATTTCAAAATGCTTCCTTTGAATATCTTTGAAATTTGTGGATGAAATGCCATAGAATAAAATAGTTTTATAATGTTCTAAATAAGTGGGTAATGAAGGTAGAAAAACCAGTACATGATAAATGGTAATTCATTCCATATTTACCAAAACACCATAATGAAAAATGTTTTAGAATGGTCTAAATAAATAGTAATTATTAATAAATATTGTATAATATCTATATAAGTAGGTAATTATATTAAAATATACAATAAAGTGATTGAAATAATTCTGTAAATTTATTATAAACATTTTAACTTGACTAAATTAATAAATAAATTGATTAAATATTTAATTAAATAGGACTTTACCCATCTTATTTATCCATTTATCACCATTTATTTATATCACAGGGATAATTTATTTACTTAACACCTTGAAATAAATAATGGTACTAAAATAATGGTAGTAATAATCAAATAATTATCTGTTGTTGCCTTATATCATCATTTATCGTCTTATTTATCCATTTATCATCATTTATTTACTTATCAACATCTTGAAATAAATAATAATTAAAATAAAGATAGTAATAATTAAATAATTATCTTATCGTCTTATTTATCCATTTATCGTCATTAATCTACATCACAGGGATCCTTTATTTACTTATCAACACCTTGGAATAACCAAGTAATAAATAATTAATTAAATAAAGACAACATTTACCCGTAACAAAATCATTATCTATTTTTTCCATTCACCGGTTCGTCTTATTTCGTCATTTATCGACTTATTTATCCATTTATTATCCTTTATCTACATTATAGGGGTCATTTATTTACTTATCAACACTTCAGAATTATCAAGGAATAAATAATTAATTAGATAAAGTTAATATTTACAAGTGATAAATTTTTCCATTCACAGGTTCACAATTTATCGTATTATTCTGTCATTTATCGTCTTATTTATGCATTTATCGTCACTTATCTACATCATAGGGGTCATTTATCTAGTTATCAACACCTTGGAATGGTCAGGGAATAAATAAATAATTAAATAAAGACAATATTTACCTTCTAGTCTGGGAACCATGATTACCTCTGTCTGTTGGCTGTGTTGATCTCTCGTCAGTGTTACCAGCTCAGATGTTTGTTGATCTCTCATCAGTGTTACCAGCTCAGCTTTAGTAAGTTCAGTTCTGTAACTTTTCAACGGCTCCCCTTTGATTATTTATTATATTTATTTATTGTTATTTATTTATTTGTTATTTATTTATTTATTATTTATTTATTTGTTATTTTTGTTATTTATTTTGTTGTTTTTTTCTACGATACCTGCTGAGTTTTTGTCTGTTTTTTTTTCCACACTTCTACTACTAATATATCTTTTACTTTTTCTATATTTTCAAATAATAATTGTTCACATAATTTTGATGTATTCTGTAAATTTGGTAAATAGAGTAAACAATATTCTAAGTGTTCCTTTTCTGCACACACACACACACACACACACACATCCTTCACATTTTTCTGATTCTCCTATAAATGACTTTCTATCACTTAATTAAATTTAGGGTGTTGATTCTTAACTTAAATTACAAAACTGATCCATACGTATTATCATATAATATATTTTCTTGGCTTATTTCTTTCTTATATTTCTTATATAATGTTAAGGCAGTCAGTCTTGTTACATCAACATATCTTCCCTCAGCCTACAAGGTTGCTATGATGTTATCCTTGTTTTTACAGCAGGGTACCTACTTACTGCTAGGTAAACAGGGACATAGGGGCTTGGGAAATTTTAACAATCTGTACATGCGACTAGTCATATCTACTAAGCGCATATAAAATGAATGTTCTAGAAAGTTTATGGTAACAAACAAACGTAACAAAATTAATAAATATATATGCATGTTGCATACCATTGGAAAGAGTTTTAAATTTCACATTTGGTGGTAAAATGAATTATGACTGCCTTGCTCAGTCGCAGCAGAGCAGGCATGCAAATGCAAAGAAGTGATAGGTCAAGGACAGGTCAGGTCAGAAAGTAAGGTTCTTTATTTTGATCTGATAGAGAATGGATTTCTGCCTTGTACATTTAGGGGTTACTAATTTAAAACCTGTGTATGCATTAAAAAATATTTTTGCACACTATAAGGTATGAACATTTGTGGGACAACGGTCATACTATGTTCCTCACAAGCAGTCTGATACTTGCATACTGCCCCACACCTTCCTATGGGACAAGTGCACTTACCTATACTCAGGTCAACGTTGTACTCTTGCTTGTCATCAGGCTAGGCTTTAAGGTGGTAATTCATTTTTGTTACATTGGAGTGCCTTGATTCCTCCAAAATAAGCTACAAAACAGGACCAGAAGAGTTAAACTAATGGTGTTTTTTTCTTCTGCTTTGAAGAGTTTGGAGGATTCAATTGCTCGAGATTTACCAACAAAATTTCCCCCTTAAACCCAAATAACACACACACACACACACTGGCCTGTGGGTCATATCCTTTCACTCCACCATCCTTCTACTCCAACCCATCCTTCTCCCTACCCACCTTCTTTCTTACCTACCGGGGTGCATGTTGAGGGACCCTATGTTGTGATAAGACAATTGGAGGTAAAGGAGTCCTTCAACTATTGCCACGAAACACACCCACACACAAATCGGCGCTCGTCGAAAAAGACGAAAACACTTAGTGTATTGAAATTATACAAAGTGATAGAAGTTCCTCGCCTCTGGTATGACCTCCCCTCTGTGTTCCTATCCAATGTGACTTCACTATGTAACAAATTCCATCAACTGGTGAATACAGTAAACACAATCAGCGCCGATATAGTCTGTGTCACGGAAGCCTGGCAAGTTATACCAGAGTTGTGTACCATTGAAAACTACGACTTATTCCACTGTCTCAGAACCGAAAAACGTGGAGGTGGACTTGTGATGTTTACACACAAAGTACACAGCCGAGCAGCTGAACGCTGAAATCCACAGGGAACTTGAGGTCATGTGGGTAAGATTAACACCTCCATGTCACCCTCACCACACTGCCTCCATCATTTGTGGTTTCGTGTATCACCCACCACGTGCACCCACCCATGCCCTACTCGTCGACCACATCATCAATACCTGTGACACCTTATGGGCACGATACCAATCTTCAAAAATGGTTATATGTGGTGACTTCAACCAACTAGACACAAAGGAAATAGAAGAGCAACTTAACATCACCCAGATTATCAACTTTCCAACCCACGAACAGAACACTCTAGACCTCATTACCTAGCAGACCAATACCCCCCCCCCCCCCTACCATTCCCTCCCGTGGGAAGAAGGAACCATCTCTCCGTGTTCTGGGCCACAGCCACTACCACCTCCCACCATCAAATCAACCATACCACCAAGATATGTAGACCTACACCTGACTCTACTATCAGACAGTTTGTACAGTGGTGGACACAGTACCCGTGGACTGAGGTACTAACTGTTAATGACGTTGATAGGAAGTGGGAGAATTATCAAACTACTATCACCCAGGCCTACTACCACTTCTTCCCTACTAAGAAGGTTAGGAATCACCCTGCTGACCTACCATGGATAACATCACGGATCAAGAGGCTGATGGAGCAGCACAACAAGGCATTTTATAATGACAGGAAGAGGTATAACACACTGCGCAACAAGGTCATAAGAGAAATAAAAGCTGACAAAAATTTGTACTACCTAACAAAAATCAACGAACATCAGTCAGTGGTACAACAAATTAAAGGACCTGTGTGGGATGTGGAAAAAGTTACCTTATCTTCCTGTGTTGACGGACATACCAGCCAGGAAGCAGCTAATCTTATCAATGACCATTTCACCAGAATCTGTCAGACCCTGCCCAGACTGGACTCAGCCCAATTACCAGCTTACCTATCCTCCATCCCTCCCCCACACGTTAATGAGCATGAGGTCACCTATAAGCTCAAATGCTCCACTACTCCTATTGACCTTCCCATGATTTTGTACCGTGAGTTTGCTGTTGAGCTTGCATAACCCCTTTGTTCAACAATTAAAGCATCACTTAGTCAGATTAAATGCCCATAGGATTACAAAATAGCTCATCTTACTCCAATCCCAAGCCTGTTATGTGAAAACTTTGTGTTCGACTGAGTTTCAGTCAACATCTCTAATGTAATTGACCAACAACAATTTGGAAATATGAAGTCATTATCCACCCCACCACCCATTGTCTCATAAGCCTGCTAGACTTTATTTTACAGTAACCTGGAAAAAAAGAAAGGATTTTGATCGAATATACCATAACATAGTACTAATACTAGGGTCACACATACCTGAACTCGAGTCCGAATGCATCCCGAAGTGTGTTCGGTTTGTATTCGGGATGCATTCGGGCAATGATTCGGGGTGTTCGGGAATTGTTCGGGAAGAGTTCGGGAATGGTTCGGGGCCCTTTGCAAAAGTTCGGGATTGAATCAGAAAGCTTCCCGAATGTTTGGTGTTGCATGAAACATTCGGAACCAATTCGGAATGGGCAAAACTTCGGGGAGAGATCGGAATATATTCGTAAACTATTCGGGAATACTTCGGAACATTCGGTATGGCATCTGTTTGCAGTCGGTTTGTATTCGGTTTGAATTTTGGCCGTTGGAGAGAGGGGGAGTTGCATCATACACACACATATACACATGCATATACATACATACATGCATACACACACACACACACACACACAGAATACATACATACATACATACACACACACAGATAATAATACATACATACACACACACAGAATAATACATACATACACACACACAGATAATTATACATACATACACACACACAGAATAAATAAATAAATAGAGTGATAGAGAGAGAGAGAGAGTAATATAATATAATATAATATAATATAATAGTAACAATATAGTGTACACCAACTATATATACAATCTGTCAGACTTCGGTTGGTAATCGGGTGGGGTTCGGTTTGCATTCGGTTTGTATTCGGTTTGATTTCAGAACGAAAACAACACATTATATTTTGAATTTCAAACTTCGGTTTTGATTCGGAATGACTTCGGTATGACTTCGGTATGACTTCGGTATGCATTCGAAAGTGCGTTTCGAATGCATACCGAATACATACCGAATACATACCGATGAAAACTTGACCTTGAAAAAGTTCTCTGAACATGCCCGAATTCATCCCGAAGTCACTTCGGGATGCATTCGGACTCCAGTTCGGGAATGTGTGACCTAGGCTTAAAGGAAATGGTGATGAAAGGCTTTGCTGAAATGCGAGGCGAGGTGAAAAGTGTTGCGAAAAAATCAAGTGATGAAGAGAGTAACGTTGGCAGTGACAAGTGAACGTGACAAGATGGTTACGGAGGTGAAGGCAGAACTTCGTTCGTTACCCGCCAAAATTGCTGATACCAAGGATATAAAACTGAAGAAGCAGTACTCAGAAATAGTAAGTAACAAACCAAACACTATCTTGGCCGTAATCATAAAACCTAAACACGATTCTTGTGCACTAGACACTGAAGAAATTACATCAGTTCTCAAAAATATCCCAGTTATATCGATGAAAACAAACAGAGAAAATCTGACTAAATTGATTCTTCCCACCGAAACAGCACGGAACAAAGCTTTAGAAGCTCTAGAAGGATCAAACACCTTAACGAACACACATGACATACAAAATGAAAAGAGGTTGAAGCCAAAAATAACAATTCCGTACATACCAGATATAATTGAAGATTCGGAAATTGTACAGTCAATATTGGAGAAGAATCCTTACATTACAGAACTAATAGACCAAGAAAACGAAGTGAAGCTTTTGTTCACGAAACCAGGTTCACAAAATAATGACACTAAAACCACTGAACTAGCTATTTCTCCCCAAATAAGGACTGCCATTAAAAAAAACGATGATCGGGTATACCTACACTTTGTTAGGTGTAAGGTATATGATCATTACTGGGTACTCAGGTGTAGCAAATGTATGGGATACGGTCACAAAAATTGTTACACAGACAAACCCGTTTGTGGAAACTGTGCCGGTAATCACTTGTCTAAAGATTGTATGAATGAACACCAACAAAAATGTCACCACTGTACTATGAATGGAAGAGAAAACACCAACCACGCTGCCTTCAATACCAACTGCCCATCTTTCATCATAGCCAAAAACAATGTGATTCGGCGGACAATGCAATATGCATCGGGAAAAAACTACCTCTGAACGAAGACCACAATAAGAAGATTACAAAATGCAATATAAAAGTGAATAAAGATAACGACCCCAAACTAGAGCTGCTTACAATGATATGCTGCAACATAGAAGGACTACTTCCTTATAAAAAGAAATATAAAACAAACATGCTAGGAGAAATATCACAGACTTATAATACTATATTAATCTGCATAACTGAATCCCATCTGAGGAAAGACATACGAGATGCGGAAGTGATGATAAAGGGATACCAAATACATAGAGCAGACAGACAAGAAGGGAGAAAAAAAGGAGGAGTAACTATTTATGTTCGAGAAAATATTATACCATACACAGAATTCATAACATTGGAGTCTAATAGCGAGGTTGAATATATAATATTATACATACACAAATGGAGAACAGTGGTAATAACCATTTATCATCCACCAGGTTGTCTGACTGAGAACTTTGTGAGTGTGTTAGAAAAAATAAGTGTACAAGTGAAAATGATGGGAAATCCAGAGCCCTCTGTTATCATCAACGGAGATTTCAACCTGCCCAATGCTAACTGGCACGAGCTAAGTATATACTGGGGCTCACTAGCGGACAGACTACAAGCTAATGCCTTGTTTAATATGGTGGAAGACCTTATGATGAGACAAATTGTTGACTTGCCAACCCACGGTCTTAATACCTTGGATCTGTTCTTCACCAATAATGAAGATATTATCATTAGTGGTGTGTGGACGGAGGACACAACCATGTCAGATCACAAGCTCCTAATTATTGAAACCACCTTAGAACACAGGCCCATGATGGAAATTAATGGTAGCGGGTGTTCGTCTTTCTCTACTATGAATTTTTTCAGTGATAATATGGACTGGACAAGCATGAACAATGCAATCAATATTGTCAACTGGAACCAAGAGCTAAAAGACATGACTACAATAGAAATGTATGACTTTATTATAGAAAAACTCCTCTTCATTTGCTCAAAGTTTGTACCAGAAAGAAAAGTACATAGAAGAATAAATAATATACCCAGGGATAGGAAAATTCTGATGAGGAAAAGAACTAAATTGGCTGAGAAAATTCTACATAGAGAGGACAACAGAATCAAAGAACAATTGAGGAACATAGAAGAAAAGCTGGCCAAATCACATGAAGCGGAAAGGATTAAAGAAGAAGAAAAAGCAGTAGAAGCTATATCCCACAACCCTAAATACTTTTATCACTATACAAAAATGAAGTCAAATGTAAGGAGCAAAATAGGACTTTTAAAACACAATGGTACACTAGTCAGTGACCCACAACAAATGACAGAAGCCTTCAATATGCAATATGTATCTGCATTTAGTGTACGAGAAAATAACCAAATAAACGAAGAACTTGACCCGGTGATAACAAGAACTTCAGACGTAGAGTCTAGAGATATTGACTTGAGTGAAATAGATATAGAACAATCAATATCCAGCATTAGACCTCAGGCCTCATTAGGACCAGATGGTGTCCCTGCTATATTACTGAAACAATGTATGAAAACACTATCCACACCTATCTACATCCTCTGGAGAGTATCCCTTCACACACGAGTAATTCCACCAATACTAAAAGAGGGATTTATTACGCCAATTTATAAAGGTGGCGACAGAACAGAGCCCAAAAATTACCGACCAGTCACATTAACATCGCACGTAATAAAAGTGTTTGAAAAAATGGTTGTCATCAAGCTAAATGAATACCTCGATATACACACACTTCACAATGCCAAGCAACATGGATTCAGACATGGTAGATCGTGTCTATCACAACTACTGCAACACCGTATGGACATGTTACATTCACTTGAGAACGATGCCACAGTCGATGTTATTTATCTAGACTTTTCGAAAGCTTTCGACAAAGTCGACCACCAAATACTGATACAGAAACTGTCACATATTGGAATCAGAGGAAAACTGCTCAAGTGGATAAAGTGCTTTTTAGAGAACAGAAACCAAGCAGTTGTTGTAGAAGGAGTGTTGAGCGGAGTGGCACAAGGGTCAGTCATTGGCCCTTTGCTATTCTTAATATTCATGAGAGATATACACACAAATATTTCCCATTGCACTGCATCTTTTTTTGCAGATGACACTAGACTTTTGAGTACAGTGAGGAACAACGAAGACCTTAGAATGACACAAATGGATTTAAATAAAATATACCAGTGGGCAGCCAATAACAACATGAGTTTCAACAGCTCCAAATTGGAGTTGATGAGATACCATCATCCCAATATTGATATCCCCAACAATTATTATAGAACACCAGAAGGACAAATAATTGAACAATACAGACACGTCAAGGATCTAGGAGTAACATTAAGTGATGATGGCAACTTTCAACAACAAATAGACAACAGAAGTTACAAAGGTGAGACAGACAATGGGATGGATACTAAGAACCTTTACAACAAGAGAGCCCACTGTACTGTACTGTACTTCTAACACTATATAAAGCACTTATACTTCCTCTCTTAGAGTACTGCTGTGTTCTCTGGAATCCAAGTACAGTAGGACAAATTAGAAAAGTAGAAGCAATGCAACGAACATTTACAACAAGGATGGCGGGTATGCAGAATAATAACTACTGGGAACGACTAGCTGTCCTCAAATTATACTCACTGGAAAGAAGACGAGAACAATACATAATTATATACGTTTGGAAAATTATTAATGGACTTGTCCCTAATCTGGAAAATGAAAGCTCAATCCGAACAGCCAACCATGGAAAAAGAGGCCTAATGTGCACCATATAACGAGATGGACAACACTACATGGAAGAAGAGACCTAATGTACACCATACCACTGATATTGACGACATGGACAACACTACATGGAAGAAGAGACCTAATGTACACCATACCACTGATATTGACGACATGGACAACACTACATGGAAGAAGAGACCTAATGTACACCATACCACTGATATTGACGACATGGACAACACTACAAACACTAAGAAAAACTCCATAGCAGTGCAGGGTCCCCGGCTGTTCAACTGTATCCCACGAGAGCTACCATCATACTCTGGATCTTTAGAAAGATTCAAAACCCGACTAGACGAGGTGGTGGACAAACCCTCACTGCCCCATTATTACCAGGCCACTGAAGGGAACAGCCTGCTACATCAAGTTACACCGACCAACTAAAGGTGGCGCACCAGCCACTGCCCCATTATTACCAGGCCACTGAAGGGAACAGCCTGCTACATCAAGTTACACCAACCAACTAAAGGTGGTGCACCATCACTGCCCCATTATTACCAGGCCACTCAAGGGAACAGCCTGCTACATCAAGTTACACCGACCAACTAAAGGTGGCACACCAGCGTGACCTAGGCCGTCACCCCTAAACAACATCACAGGAAATCACAGCTGTGTGTGTGTGTGTGTGTATGAGAGAGAAATGAAAACTAACAAAATACATACTTTCTTAAAATCATTGGATACTAAAACATTAAAATCTATCACAAACTATCTATCTATCAACCGTCTGTGAACCTGAAATATTAATTAAACAATGTTAGTTCATCAATCAAAGAAGTAGACACAGTTATAATAATAATAATAATAATAACAATAATAATAATAACAATAACAATAATAATAATAATAATAATAATAATAACAATAATAATAATAATAACAATAATAATAATAATAATAATAATAATAATAATAATAATAATAATAATGATGATGATAATTATGCTAATAATAATGATGCTGATAATGATGCTAATAATAATAATAATAATAATGAGAGGTGCTGCATTACAGTTTATGGTATTTATTGAGAGAATTACCATTTTGCAGCAGTGTTGACAGATCCGAGTATTTTGCCCCAGTCATTCATTGTACATTATCACGATTATTTCCCAGTAGTTTGTCCAGGTTAAGTCCCGGTAGTCTGCCCAGGTTAAGACCTGGTAGTTTGCCTATGTTAAGTCCTGGTAGTCTGCCCGGGTTAAGACCCGGTAGTTTGTCCAGGTTAAGTCCCGGTAGTCTGCCCAGGTTAAGACCTGGTAGTTTGCCTATGTTAAGTCCCGGTAGTCTTCCCGGGTTAAGACCCGGTAGTTTGTCCAGGTTAAGTCATGGTAGTTTGCCTATGTTAAGTCCTGGTAGTCTGCCCGGGTTAAGTCCTGGTAGTTTGTCTAGGTTAAGTCCTGGTAGTCTGCTGTGGTCTAGTCTAGTCTAGGTAATAGTCAAACCAGCACTATTTGATACTCTGGGTGATGGCCAGAGGTGTCTGTACTACTACCTCGGGCATCAGTCACCAGGCCTATAAACTTATAATCCACCTCTTTACCTTACCCTCCTGTCTGTCTCTCTATCTGTCTGTCTGTCTCTCAATATACTTTAGTTTTTTCTCATGCTATGACTTTGTTTCCTATAAAATATCCCTTTACTCTCTATATAATATCCTTTGCTTGGCTGTACAAAGCAGGACAGAGGGAGTGTGATGAATATTTCATGGTGATGGTATAGCAAGGAATGAATTACTTGACCTGACCAACAGTAGGTAGGTGTGACCTGAGTGTGTCATGTACAGTCAAGGACACTGAGACAGCAACACAACACTACACATATGTGTTGCCAAGTATACTGTAAGATATACAAAGTATAGTTGTTCCATCTTCAAATCCAAAGTTATTTATAAAACCAAGCAGTAGCCTAAAACAACTAATTATTTCATAGTGATGAAGGCAAGCAATGATAGTATGAGTGAGTGAGAGAGATTATACATACATACATACATACTGTTACATATATACATACATACATACATACTGTTACATTATACACATAAACAACTAATTATTTCATAGTGATGAAGGCCATCAATGACAGACCCAAAATATATAAATAAAACTACCTGTGGATGAAGGAGTGTGCATTGATGTACAATTGATGCTGCAAAACCTCTTGGTTCACACCTGTTGCAACACCTCATTAATCAATCCTACCTGGAAATGTAAATAATGTAATAATCATCATAATAATAAAATATGTAACACAACAATATTTATATTTAACTACCAGTACTCTATGTTAAATATGGAAACAATTACTGTTATTATTGTTATTGTGTATATTTTGGGGGGTAAATATGGAAAGAATTACCATTATTGCGTACATTTTTTTCAGTAAATATTGAAGGAATTACAGGTATTGTGTATGGTTGTTGTTTTTGGTTAAATTTAAATGGGGCATTTTGAAATTAGCCTGACCTTACCTTACCTAACCTAACCTAACCTAACCTAAACCAAGGCAGACTACCAGGACCTAACCTGGACAAACGACCGGGAAATAACCGTGGTAAAGTACGGGAAATGACCAGGGCAAAATACTGGGATCTAGCCAGATCTGGCAACACTGCTATAACACGGTAATTCTTTCAATAAATACAGTATTTTGCCCCGGCCATTTCCTGTGCTTTACCGCGGTTATTTCACGGTAGTTTGCCCAGGTTAGGTTAGGTCCGGTAGTCTGCTGTGGTCTAGATTAGGTTAGGTTAGGTCCGGTAGTCTGCTGTGGTCTAGGTTAGGTTAGGTTAGGTAAGGTCAGGTAAAGTAAGGTAAGGTTAGGTAAGGTAGATAAGGTTAGGTTAGTTAAGGTAAGGTAAGGCGGGGCGAGGTGAGGTAAGGTTAGGTAAGATAAGGTAAGGTTAGGTAAGGTAAGGTAAGGTAAGGTAAGGTAAGGTAAGGTAAGGTTAGGTTAGGTAAGGTAAGGTAAGGCGGGGCGAGGTGAGGTAAGGTTAGGTCAGGTAAGGTTAGGTTAGGTCAGGCAAGGTAAGGTAAGGTTAGGTAATGTAAGGTAAGGTAAGGTAAGGTAAGGCGGGGCGAGGTGAGGTGAGGTAAGGTAAGGTAAGGTTAGGTAAGGTAAGGTTAGGTCAGGTAAGGTTAGGTCAGGTCAGATATGGTTAGGTTAATTTCAAAATGCTTCCTTTGAATGTCTTTGAAATTTGTAGATGAAATGCCATAGAATAAAATAGTTTTATAATGTTCTAAATAAGTGAGTAATGAAGGTAGAAAAAACAGTTCATGATAAATGGTAATTCATTCCATATTTACCAAAACACCATAATGAAAAATGTTTTAAAATGGTCTAAATAAATAGTAATTATTAATAAATACTGTATAATATCTATATAAGTAGGTAATTATATTAAAATATACAATATAGTTAATGAAGTAATTCTGTAAATTTACCATAACAATTTTAACTCTACTAAATGAATAAATAAATTAATTAAATAGTTTTAACATTCTGTGGGACATATGAGGACTTTTCCCATCTTATTTATCCTTTTATCACCATTTATTTATATTACAGGGATAATTTATTTACTTAACACCTTGAAATAATTAATGGTACTAAAATAATGGTAGTAATAATCAAATAATTATCTGTTATTGCTTTATTTCATCATTTATCGTCTTATTTATCCATTTATCATCATTTATTTACTTATCAACATCTTGAAATAAATAATAATTAAAATAATGGTAGTAATAATTAAATAATTATCTTATCGTCTTATTTATCCATTTATCGTCATTAACCCCTCCGCGACGGGATAACTATGGATAGCCGCACTGTCAGTCCGGGGCTAGTCTTACTTTCCCTACTGCCTGGCCGGGCGCTTTTGGCCGATTTTTCCAAAATCGCTCTATTCCACTTACTCTGCACGTTTAAACTACGATACTGAACAACTTAAATTTGGTCTTGTTAGCACCATCAACTCTTCCTCTTTCCAATAAATTCAACCTCAGCTCTCTACAACTCTCCGTTGCCGAGAAATTAAGTGAGGAATGAAGGGTACTTTTTCGTGTGAGCGCGGCTGCATTCGCTTAGGTGGCGTGGCTCTGACGACAACTGAACGTGGCCCGCGCGGGTGGCAGTCAGTGTTGTAAGTAAGCATGGCGCACCACAGAATCGGACACGCACGAGAAATCTAATCCACATCCATCCATGTTTACAGTCAGTAACACACTGACTGATGATGGTGATTTGTAGGGATGGTGGTGAAGTATAGCCAAGTAAAAAAAAAAACGCCAAATTGGGCTCGCAAATGCCGACATTGGCAATAGCGGTGCTTCATCCCGCCCGGTCACCACATGGCAGGGGTGTAAGACACCACCCGGCCGCTTCCTGGGGCCGTCTATGACCGCGGTCCGGACGTTAAGGGTTAATATATGGTGATTAAATTTAACACATATTTACCCGGTTTATCCTATTATAATATAAATGAGTGAATAAAGAAGAAATACAGTACAGTCATCCCTCCGCTATCGCGGGTTCCACCTTCGCATTTCGTTACTATCGCGCATGTGTGAAAAGTTCACCTTCATCCTCTATAGCGCATCCGTATGTTTACTATCGCGCACGTAACATTCAAATTTGGCGGTGCGAAGGTAGCGACTATGTGATTGGCCAAGCACACTGGACTGACAGCTGTTTATCATGACATGGTGTTACAACAGTGAAGGTAGCCACTATGTGATTGGCCAAGCACACTGGACTGACAGCCATGTTTACCATGACATGTTGTTACAACAGTGAAGGTAGCGACTATGTGATTGGCCAAGCACACTGGACTGACAGCCATGTTTACTATGACATGGTGTTACAGTAGTAAAGATGAAGACTGTGTGGGTTTATATCTAGCCCTGCTTATTAACTGGACTGACAGCTATGTTTACCATGACATGGTGTTACAGCAGTAAAGATGAGGACTGTGTGGGTTTATAACTAGCCCTGCTTATCAACCCTATCTTTGTTTACCACAAGAGAGTTAACTAGTGATACAATGTGTGGAGATAAAGCTTTTTCATCTGTGCCTAATTACACCTCGGTCTGGTATAGAATGTCCAATACGTCGATATAAGACGTCGTTCCTACAGGGATGTATATTACAATTCGTATTAAGCATATTAAATGCATAGAACAATTTGTATTAAGACGATTCATGACTGAAATGAGCCGTCGGCATCGATGGCATGTGTGGTAGTAGTGGTGGAGGAGGTAGGGGGGAGGGGGGAGATAGCGTGATATCGTTTGTTTACATTTTATTAATCATACGTTATTACTGTTTCCTTTTTTTTCTGTCTTAGAAATACTGAAATAACTTCCTTCTTTATATGGAAGGATATGGCTTTCCATTTTGTAAATGCACCACCTGGCATGACTGAGTGTTGAAGCTAGTGCAAGGGTGGCAGTATGGTATGGTATGGTACGGAATTACGGTACGGTATGGTATTTTTTAACCTAAAAGTACGGTACGAAATTACGGTACGATAATTTTTGTTAAGTACGGTACGGTACGAAATTACGTTATTTTTTGGGGGTCTTTTCCGTACTCTTTCCGTACCCTTTCCGTACCTTATTAAAAATTCGAATATACATTCCACTGTCCTCTGTCAAGAATAACCTAATATCCAGATGTAAAAGCAACTAATTAATTTTCTTGACGAACGTTCTACTTTAAGGTTTAACTCTCTTTTAGCGTGTGTTTGTGTTATCTACTCGTCTGCTGCTCGATGACTGTCGTTATCGTGTTCAGTTCGTGTCCAGTGACTCGGGACTCCTCTAATAAAATGCAAAGCTTATGTTGACGTCTGTTTAGTATTTCCTCTTAATGTGTTATTGGTCGATTTGTTTAGTTGATTCCAAGACAAATATGGAAAATGTGTACAGTATAGTCTATTATGCAGTTCTAATTTACCCTTCAATTATCATGGTGTATGTATGCCTCATTCAGGGTTGCCAGATGGCCGTTTTTGCGGCCAAATTCCTTAAATTTGGCCGTATACGAAAATTACTGGCCGTAAAAAATATAAGCTTTCAAGGCCAAACGATTTGGCCGAATTTTGGCCGTATTTTATTCTGAAATGACATAATCCTTCATACAAGTTAATTACTACCGTATCTTGTGTGGGGGAACAGGAGACACCGTTCGTGTTTAAGCCTGTGGTTTTCTCCCCCTCTGTAGCCGTTAAATTATTCGTTTTCTCACTCGTGGCTTATTAATATTGATTTTATCGTGAACACAGATAATTTCCTTATTATTCATATGATTCGTGAAGTGGATAATTACCATGTTTAGTTTATGTGGCGGCATTTACATTGCATGCATAGCTAGTGTGTGTAAATGAGATAATATGAAGACTAAGTCTAGTCAGTTATTATATTCAGATAGTTGGGTGTGGCTCCGTGAATATCGATCCAGACGTTGGGGGAGGAGCTAATTATTGGTTGGGTAGAGAAAATTTGAAAACGGTAGTCTTGACTTCAGCCAGACAGAGTATACACACGTAATCGATCAGCTCCTGTCTACCCTTTGCAAAATCACAGCTAAAGATTAATGACATGGTCTCGTCACTAGTTATAATCTTCAACGTTCGTGGTTGCAATGCACTGTCTTATTGATTGAATAGAAAACATAATCAATTGACAGTGGAAGGTAAGATAAACGAGTGATAAATTATTGTGTTGGTTTGAAGGACACTGAAAAGAAAATTACTGAGACTGAAACTAACCTCTGTAATTATCAAGGCTTGTGGTTAGATTGATATTGATTATTAATTAAAGTAAATTGAGTAGGAAGGTCTTGAAATAGCACCAATAATTAAACGAGGACATTGGAAATTATACTCGTACATTGGAAAAGACTCGCAAAGACATTGAAAAGAAAACGGGAGTCACGCGCGAGGGTAACTCATTTATTTAGCTAGCTTTTTTGTGAGTAAAAGTGAGTACGTGAGTAATTTATTAATTCCGTTGGTGTAAGACTGAATTCAATAAATTATAGTAAATTAACCTTCCTTGATCCAACACAACGAAGGTAAATTAATAAACCGGGTAAGGTAAGTCAATTACTGAATCATTGCTTACTTAATTATTATATTCATTATAATAATTCCAAAATTGCACTACGAAGTTTATTACACATATCTATGACATTTTCCTAAATTACCATAGGCTTAGAGCCTTAGACTTTTATAGGATTCACGCGATTTTTATCTGGCAAGAGTTGATCGAGGCAAAATAGGACAGTCTGAATTTGAACTCGATATTGGCTATACCACTGCACAGTATGTGTTGATATACGAAACTTATTCGGTGTTAAAGTGACCTATTCTTATTTCTTTGACCTAATCTTTATTACTTTTAAACAGATTCATAATGTCAACAAAATATAAATGGAAAGGAACCTATGACAGTGGTTGAAAATATAATAAATCATGGGAAGAGAAATTTATTTGGGTTAAGAAAGCAAGTGAAGGAAATGAAGACGCTTTTTGTAAATTATGTAAACACTTGCTTCAGTATACTTTAAAATTAAGGTAAGCATACTATATTTTACCTTTTATCTGCTTATTGTTTGTTATGTGTACAGCATCAAATGACTATGTATATGTAGGTGCAGGGTTAACATTATTTTTATTTGCGTGCCAGGCTAACCTGCATAAATTTGTTAAAATATATATACAAAATAGTTTGGCCGGATTTGGTCGTAAAATGCACATAATTTGGCCGTGAGATATTTCTGCCATCTGGCAACCCTGGGCCCTCATTGCCTTGTAATAATATTTTATACCTACTGCAGCCTTCACCCTTGGTAACCTAGTGCAAGTCCCACAGTCACACACACACACTCTATTTATAGTAATATTAGTATATTTACAGTGATATTCACTAATAACAAAACAAAAGACACAATTATGGGAACTTAATCGAGTCTGGACAAGGAACTGTTTACAGAGGTAGTTCATATAATTGATTAATTTTAGAGATGTAATTTATGGCATTGGTACGATTTTGGGTACGAAATTACGGTACGAAATCTTACTTTTTCGTACTAGTCCGGTACGGTTCTTTGGGTAAGGTACGAAATTATGGTACGATATTTTTAAGCGTGCGGAATTACGATATTTTTTTCGTACCGTACCGTACTGCCACCCTTGTGTACAGTCAAGGACACTGAGACAGCAACACAACACTACACATATGTGTTGCCAAGTATACTGTAAGATATACAAAGTATAGTTGTTCCATCTTCAAATCCAAAGTTATTTATAAAACCAAGCAGTAGCCTAAAACAACTAATTATTTCATAGTGATGAAGGCAAGCAATGATAGTATGAGTGAGTGAGAGAGATTATACATACATACATACATACATACATACATACATACTGTTACATATATACACATAAACAACTAATTATTTCATAGTGATGAAGGCAAGCAATGACAGACCCAAAATAAATAAATAAAATTACCTGTGGATGAAGGAGTGGGCATTGATGTACAATTGATGTTGCAACACCTCTTGGTTCACACCTGTTGCAACACCTCATTAATCAATCCTACCTGGAAATGTAAATAATGTAATAATCATCATAATAATAAAATATGTAACACAACAATATCTATATTTAACTACCAGTACTCTATGTTAAATATGGAAACAATTACTGTTATTATTGTTATTGTGTATATTTTTTGGGTAAAAATGGAAAGAAATACCATTATTGCGTACATTTTTTTCAGTAAATATTGAAGGAATTACAGTTATTGTGTATGGTTGTTGTTTTTTGTTAAATTTAAATGGGGCATTTTGAAATTAGCCTGACCTTACCTTACCTTACCTTACCTAACCTAAACCAAGGCAGACTACCAGGACCTAACCTAACCTGGACAAACGACCGGGAAATAACCGTGATAAAGTACGGGAAATGACCAGGGCAAAATACTAGGACCTAGCCAGATCTGGCAACACTGCTATAACACGGTAATTCTTTCAATAAATACAGTATTTTGCCCCGGCCATTTCCTGTACTTTACCACGGTCATTTCACGGTAGTTTGCCCAGGTTAGGTTAGGTCCGGTAGTCTGCTGTGGTCTAGGTTAGGTAAGGTCAGGTAAGGTAGATAAGGTAAGGTTAGGTAAGGTAGATAAGGTTAGGTTAGGTAAGGTAAGGTAAGGTAAGGCGGGGCGAGGTAAGGTAAGGTTAGGTAAGGTAAGGCGGGGCGAGGTGAGGTAAGGTAAGGTTAGGTAAGGTAAGGTTAGGTAAGGTAAGGTTAGGTAAGGTAAGGTTAGGTCAGGTTAGGTTAGGTAAGGTAGATAAGGTTAGGTTAGGTAAGGTAAGGTAAGGTAAGGTTAGGTAAGGTAAGGCGGGGCGAGGTAAGGTAAGGTTAGGTAAGGTAAGGTAAGGTAAGGTAAGGTAAGGTTAGGTAAGGTAAGGTAAGGTAAGGTAAGGTAAGGTAAGGTAAGGTTAGGTAAGGTAAGGTTAGGTAAGGTAAGGTAAGGTAAGATAAGGTTAGGTAAGGTAAGGTAAGATAAGGTTAGGTAAGGTAAGGTAAGGTAAGATAAGGTTAGGTAAGGTAAGGTAAGGTAAGGTAAGGTAAGGCGGGGCGGGGCGGGGCGGGGCGAGGTGAGGTAAGGTTAGGTAAGGTAAGGTCAGGAAAGGTTAGGTCAGGTTAGGTTAATTTCAAAATGCTTCCTTTGAATATCTTTGAAATTTGTGGATGAAATGCCATAGAATAAAATAGTTTTATAATGTTCTAAATAAGTGGGTAATGAAGGTAGAAAAAACAGTACATGATAAATGGTAATTCATTCCATATTTACCAAAACACCATAATGAAAAATGTTTTAGAATGGTCTAAATAAATAGTAATTATTAATAAATACTGTATAATATCTATATAAGTAGGTAATTATATTAAAATATACAATATAGTTAATGAAGTAATTCTGTAAATTTACCATAACAATTTTAACTCTACTAAATGAATAAATAAATTAATTAAATAGTTTTAACATTCTGTGGGACATATGAGGACTTTTCCCATCTTATTTATCCTTTTATCACAATTTATTTATATCACAGGGATAATTTATTTACTTAACACCTTGAAATAAATAATGGTAGTAATAATCTAATAATTATCTGTTATTGCCTTATTTCATCATTTATCGTCTTATTTATCCATTTATCATCATTTATTTACTAATCAACATCTTGAAATAAATAATTAAAATAAAGGTAGTAATAATCAAATAATTATCTTATCGTCTTATTTATCCATTTATCGTTATTAATCTACATCACAGGGATCCTTTATTTACTTATCAACACCTTGGAATAACCAAGTAATAAATAATAATTAAATAAAGACAACATTTACCCGTAACAAAATCATTATCTATTTTTTCCATTCACCGGTTCGTCTTATTTCGTCATTTATCGACTTAATTATCCATTTATTATCCTTTATCTACATCATAGAGGTCATTTATTTACTTATCAACACTTCAGAATTGTCAAGGAATAAATAATTAATTAGATAAAGTTAATATTTACAAGTGATAAATTTTTCCATTCACAGGTTCACAATTTATCGTATTATTCTGTCATTTATCGTCTTATTTATGCATTTATCGTCACTTATCTACATCATAGGGGTCATTTATTTACTTATCAACACCTTGGAATGGTCAGGGAATAAATAATTAATTAAATAAAGACAATATTTACCTTCTTGTCTGGGAACCATGATTACCTCTGTCTGTTGGCTGTGTTGATCTCTCGTCAGTGTTACCAGCACAGATGTTTGTTGATCTCTCATCAGTGTTACCAGCTCAGGTAATTAAGTTCTGTAACTTTTCAACAGCT
>JAWZYT010003479.1:197500-204287 GCA_034508575.1 Petrolisthes manimaculis | reverse complement strand
ATGTTAGATAGAGAAGGAAGGAAGGAAGGAAGGAAGAAGAGAGGAAGGGAGAGGAAGAGGCAAATGAGGCAAATGAAAGGTAGGGAGGAGGAGGAGGGTGATAAAAGAATGCAAAGGGAACGCTGAAAAAAAAATGAAAAGAACGTGTGCAAAAACGTGAAATTCGTGAGAGAGAGATGAGAGAGAGAGAGAGAGAGAGAGACGAGAGAGAGAGAGAGAGAGAGGAGAGAGAGAGAGAGAGAGAGAGAGAGAGAGAGAGAGAGAGGCTGGTAGACAGTGAAGTATAAATAATAGTAGTATTGGACTGTTGGTGTGTGTGTGTTGGTATACAGTAGAGAGAAGTGTATCAGATAGTTGGTTGTCTTGATGAACTGGTGCACTGTATTGTTATCTATCTATTATCATCTAGCTCTAACCTGTTCTCTCTCTCTCTTTCTCTCTCCCTTCTCTCTCTCTCTTTCTCTCCCTTCTCTCTCCTCTTTCTCTCTCTCTCTCTCTCTCTCTCTCTCTCTCACACACACACACACAACACAATGGTGACTGGGAAGGCAAGTGAATATGAACACACCAATTGATACAGACAGTTCAATTGGCCTCATAAAACTGACTGAGTGTTTACAAGAGGAAGTTACCAATTGAGAGGTGAACCACTGGAGGTGTGATTGACAGACAGGTAGAAATACAGACACACAGACTGATAGATAGAATAGACAAGCAGATAGACATAAAGGCAGACACACGGACAAAGAGACAGAGAGGACAGAAGGTAATAGAAAGTTGAGGGAGGTCGTTGCTGTGAATGAACACTAAAGAACAAAAACTATTAGCTTCGAAGGAGTGAACTATACTTTAACATGATAATTATGACTAGTCAATGTTTTTTCATGTGGTGCTGAATAGATGAGTGGAAAAGAAGACTAACCTATGCCTGGAAGACGAGGGTAAAGGAGACAGTAGAGAGGAGGAGCAGTAAACACGAAAGGAAAAAACATAGGGACAACAAGCACGAAAAATAAAGAGGGAGGGAGGGACAACAAGCACGAAAAAAGGGAGGGAGGGAGGGACAACAAGCACGAAGAAGGGGAGGGGGGGAGGGGGAGAGAGGGACAACAAGCAGGAAGGATAGGAGGAAGGGACAGCAAAGCACGAAGGAAAGGAGGGAGGGAGGGGACAGCAGGCACGAAGGAAAGGAAGGAGGGATAACGAGCACGAAAGAAAAGAGGGAGGGAGAGACAACATCCACAAAGGAGGGAGGAAAAGAGGGAGGTCCAGCTGCAAACTAAACGAAATGTAATATACACTACAGCACACACATCCTTGACGTTCCGCTATACTGTCTTGTCCACCAACACAACACAAACACACCACACCTTGCATCCACTCTATTAGGCTAAAAAATGTTGTGGTTATGATTGGGGTTATAGGTGTGATTGTGGTTGTGACTGTGGTGGCTACGATTGTGGTTTTTGGGTGTGATTGTGGTTTTGGGTGTGATTGTTGTTTTGGGTTACGATTGTGGTTTTGGGTTGTGATTGTGGTTTTGGGTGTGATTGTGGTTTTGGTTGTGATTGTGGTTTTGGGTGTGACTGGTTTTGGGTGTGATTGTGGTTTTGGGTTGTGATTGTGGTTTTGGGTGTGATTGTGGTTTTGGGTTACGATTGTGGTTTTAGGTTGTGATTGTGGTTTTGGGTTGTGATTATGGTATGGGTTGTGATTTACTTACCCCATGCATGCAACATTGTATTATTCTACCCTTTATTGAATTCAGTGTTGTTGTTGTTGTAGCAAAACAAACTAAGGTCATGTTGTAAGTAAAATTGACATAAAATGTGATGTACAGTTTGACAGATAGATAAATAGATAGATAGATATATGGATGTGTGTGTGTGTGTGGGCGTGTGTGTGTGTGTGTGTGTGTGTGTGTGAGATTCTGAGTTACTGAATTTTGTGACGTTAAGTGTTTTCATATAAATCTATGTATGTATGGATGTAAATATATATATATATATATATATATATATATATATATATATATATATATATATATATATGTTTGTATGTATATATATGCATGAATGAATGGATTATATATATTGTTAAGTATATATTTTATTTAATGCCTGGTATATAACCATTTTTTTATATTTGTTGTGGACCTCCATATATCTATTATACCATATAGAGGCAATGCTTCCTTCTCCACCTGTTTCTCTCTCCACTCCACCTATCAGCTACCTTGTGTGTACCTCCCTCCACTCCTCCTCCACCATAACTCCCTCCATTCCTCCTCCACCATCTCGCCACCACTCCTTCTCCCCCATAACTCCCTCCTTCTTCCATCATCATACCTCCCTCCTTCCTTCTCCACCATAACTTCCTCCTCCTTCCATCACCATAACTCCCTCCTTCTTCCATCACCATAACTCCCTCCACTTCACCACCATACCTCCTTCCTTCCTCCTCCACCATATCTCCCTCCTTCCTCCACTCCTCTGCCACCTCCCTGCCTCTTCCATCCTTCTTTCCTCCACACTTCCATCCATCTATCCGATACTCTACACCTACACACACACGCACACACATCATACCATGGAGGTATGTATCATACAAACCCCATAAGCGCATTCCAATCTCTCTCTCTCTCTCTCTCTCTCTCTCTCTCTCTCTCTCTCTCTCTCTCTCTCTCTCTCTCTCTCTCTCTCTCTCTCTCTCTCTCTCTCTCTAAGTAATTCTGTTGTTTGTATTGACTCAAGGCTATAAGTAAACGGGTCCCTCCCTTCCCCCCATTTTCCTTCTCCTTCCATACCTCCTACCAACCCTTTATCTCTCTCCCTATACTCCCTTCCTTCCTCTTATACTCCCTCTCTCTCTCTCTCTCTCTCTCTCTCTCTGTGTGTGTGTGTGTGTGTGTGTGTGTGTGTGTGTTCTATCTATTTCGTTTACTGTCCCACCTCACTATCTATTCTTATCCCCTTCTCCATCATCCTACATGGTCTCTCAAGCCTAGAGCGGTCTTCTTTCAACTTCAAATCAATTCTCACTCCTCCATTTCCATCTCCAAAACTAACCTCTGTATTTTAAGTGGGTATAAAGCACATTGGTTTTTTTTAGGTGGTAAACTTGGAGTGAATGATTCCTCCAAACTATTCCATGCAGGCAAACAGAATACCATTATACTTTTCTTCATCTGAGTCTGTTTTGTTTCCTGGCATACTATGGAGGAATCAAGGCACTCCAATCTTTCAAAGGTATGCTATCCCTTACTTAACTCTATCCCTCTCCTCCCTCCCTCCCTCCCTTCCTCTCTCCTTCCCTCCCTCTATAACTTTGTACCCTCTGAGCCTCCCTCATTCCCTCAATCCCTCACTCCCTCCCTCTCTCCCTCCCTTCTGGTTGTTTCACACTTTTCCCCCCTCCCACCCTCTCTCTCTCTCTCTCTCTCTCTCTCTCTCTCTCTCTCTCTCTCTCTCTCTCTCTCTCCAGGGCCATCCTTTCTTACCTGGGAGCCTAACACCCCCTCTCTCTCCCTCCTCCCCCCCTGGCCTACATTCCTCCACCTGTACACTTGTATCTTACCTGGTTATCACTCTCTCTCTCTCTCTCTCTCTCTCCTCTCTCTCTCTCTCTCTCTCTCTCTCTCTCCTCTCTCTCTCTCTCTCTCTCTCTGTTCTATTTTCCTCATTCATTAATTTAACTCTTACTACCTCCCCATTTCTCTCTCTATCTCTCCATGTTACTCCATTCCTTTTCTCCCTCACTCACTCACTGCCTCCCTCTCCCCTTCCCTCCCTCTTTGCCTTCCAGCTAAACTCCCTTCTCCCCATTCACACCTTCATCCCTCCCTCCCTTTCTTCCATCTATTGTCCCTACTCCTTCCCTTCCCTACTCCTTCCCTTCCCTTCCCTTCCCTCACCTTCCCTTCCCTTCTTTTCCCTTCCCTCCCCTATCCTTCCCTTCCCCTTCCCTTCCTTCCCTCACTATATGTATACCAGTTTTCTTCTCCTCCCTCCCTTCCTCAAAGTTTTGGAGTCTACAGAACCCTCCAAACAACTCTACGAAACACATCCTCTATTCTTATACACGTCGTTTCCTCAGCATGGGTTGGAGGAATCAGAAGTAACCACTAGTGTCCATACCTCGACGACCCCCTCCCCCCCCCTCCCCCTAAATCCCCTCAGTCCTTCCTTATTCCTATCTGAGAGTGTAATTTACGACCGTCCCTCCTGCTGGCTCTGGCTCTCTCTCTCTCTCTCTCTCTCTCTCTCTCTCTCTCTCTCTCTCTCTCTCTCTCTCTCTCTCTCTCTCTCTCTCTCTCTCTCTCTCTCTCTCTCTCTCTCTCTCTTTTTTTTTTTTTTTTTTTTTATTTAAACATTATCATTATAGAGTTTCAAAACAGCTAAAGCTGTAGGGTTAAGGCTACAGCTATCTATAGCTGCGAGGTACAAGCATTTTACAGCAAATACATAATACATATACAATCTATTTTATTTACAAATATGTTATGTTATTACCTGGGTTTGGTGGTCACCCATCCTTACCACTACACATCCTTTCTTGCCTTTCCCCCACAACCCAATCCTCCAATATGCCTGTCACTCTCCCAATCCTCCTCCTTCCTTCCAATCCTCTTCATGCTCCCCAATCCCTCCTCCTTTCTGCTCCCCCACCCTAATCCTCCTTCCTACCCCCCTCACCCCCCCATCCCAACCCCAATCCTCTTCCTGCCACCCACCACCACCTCTTCCTGTCCCCCCCCTCCTAATCCTCCTTCCCCCCCCCCCCCCATCAGTGTTGTCTACAATTAGATGTAAACACTCAATAATTGTGTCCCTTACAATGTCAAGTTCACGGTCGTCATTATTTTAGTTTTCAGTTTTCTTTCTTTCACTTCCACTGCTAAATAAATGTTTCACTCTTGATTAAATCCTCAGCCAAGAAGTCCATAAGTATCATATCCTCATCTTTTACTTTCTTATTGTTATTATTATTATTATTATTACTTTATTATTATTATTATTATTATTATTATTATTATTATTATTATTATTATTATTATTATTATTATTATTACTTTATTATTATTATTATTATTATTATTATTATTATTATTATTATTATTATTATTATTATTATTATTATTACTTTATTACTTTATTATTATTATTATTATTATTATTATTACTTTATTATTATTATTATTATTATTATTATTATTATTATTATTATTATTATTATTATTATTATTATTATTATTATTATTATTATTATTATTATTATGACATTTACAATTTTTTTTTTTTACTTTTTTATTATTTCAAGATCTTTTACCTTTCCTCTTCAACTTTTCATCACATCCACACTTCTATCTCCACCACTACCATCTCCACCACTACCATCTCCACCACTACTATAACACCACATTACTATCTCCACCATTACTATGAATATGTCTCCACCTCTCCACACGTCCATATATCTTTACTTCCACCTCCCTCTCCACCACTTTATCTATAGTTTCTCCCCCTCCCCCTCCACCACCACCTCCTCCTCCACCATAATCTCCCTCTTCAATCTCCATCATTATGCTCCACCGATATCTGTCTCTTCTTATCTTTATCTCCATCTCCAATCTCCATCATCACCACCACCACTACTTCCTTACACACACACACACACAAACACACACACACATGTACAAAATAATACTCATATAATTCAACCTCTACACACACACACACACATATTCACAAAAGAAAACTCATGTAATCCAACACACACACATACATACACACACAATCTTACACACACACACACACACACACACACACAGAGGTAAGTTTGTGGGTCGCAGGCATTGCCGTACTGTTATAACGGACCACTACCTCCTTCTCTCTCACCTCACTCACTCACACACACACACACACACACACACACTCACTCACACACTCACTCATTCGTTCTTTCCTTCACACACTCTCTTCTACAGACACTCACTAATTCATTCACACACTCATTCACTCCTTTACACACTCCCTTACACACTCATTCACTCCTTCCCTCCTTCACACAATCCCTCACTCCTTTAGACACTCACTCACACTTGTACACACTTCCTCCCTCCTTCACACACACACACTCCCTCCTTCACACACACACACTCCCTCCATTCTTCACACACACACACATTTCCTCCCTCCTTCACACACACACACTTCCTCCATTCTTCACACACACACACTCCCTCCATTCTTCACACACACACACTCCCTCCATTCTTCACACACACACACACTTCCTCTCTTATTCACACACACACTTCATCCTTCCTTTACACATTTTCTCTCACTCATTCATTCTCCCCTTCCTTCGTTTATTCCTTTTTGTTCTTTTCCATTTCCCTCCTTTCTTCCGACAAATATTTCCTACCTTCTCTCTCTCTCTCTCTCTCTCTCTCTCTCTCTCTCTCTCTCTCTCTCTCTCTCTCTCTCTCTCTCTCTCTCTCTCTACAACAGAGAGAGAGAGAGAGAGAGAGAGAGAGAGAGAGAGAGGAAGTGAGGTGTGGCAACCAACTGACCAGCCGGCCCTGGTAACTGTACTCCTTCACCTTCTCTCTCTCTCTCTCTCTCTCTCTCTCTCTCTCTCTGTGTGTGTGTGTGTGTGAGAGAGAGAGAGAGAGAGAGATTGATAAGTTAGATACTAGGAAGTGAGTGAGGGAATGGGGCAAGGAGAGGGGAGAGGGGAGAAGGAGAGGGGAGAGGGAGAAGGGGAGGGAAAGAATGGGGTATAC
>JAWZYT010003479.1:187500-192500 GCA_034508575.1 Petrolisthes manimaculis | reverse complement strand
AAGAATGAGGGGGAGGGAGGGGGAGGGAGGTTAGGCCCGGTGAGCAGTGAGGCAATCAAGTCCCCTCAAGGATACCTACCAGAAAGAGAGAGAGAGAGAGAGAGAGAGAGAGAGAGAGAGAGAGAGAAGGAGGTGGAGAGTTATGGCTTTCCCTTCGTCTATGACCTTTTATATGTATGTATGTCTCTCTCTCTCTCTCTTTTTCTCTCTCTCTCTCTCTCTCTCTCTCTCTCTCTCTCTCTCTCTATCTCTCTTGATTTTTTACTTATTCTCTATAAAGTACTGTTCCTTCCTCCCCACCCCCCCACCCCCCCTTCAACCCACTGACTCACCCATACCACATTCACACCCACTAAACCACACCCACCCTACCACATTCCTATCTCTCTCTCTCTCTCTCTCTCTCTCTCTCTCTCTCTCTCTCTCTCTCTCTCTCTCTCTCTCTCTCTCTCAAATGAAAAAAAATAATCACTATCACGATTTCTTACGACACATAACCTCAAAATATTTTAGTCATTGACATGTTTCTTGAGCCCTCTATTTATTTATCTAAACCAACTATTTTCCAATTTCACTCTCTATCTATTTACTTATATGTCTATCTATCCATTTATGTATACGTATTTATTACCTCTGCGTCTATCTCCACCTTTCTTATAAATCCACTTCATTATTTCCTCACCTACTCACTTACATCTATTCAAACTCACCCACCCACCCACCCATACACCTACTTACATACCTACCTACCAACCAAGTCATCCACACACACCTACCTACCTACAGTATACACTTCTCCACACCTACCCACCTACTCACTCCTCCATCTACCCACCTACCTACCTTGTCATCCACACACACCCACCTACACACCTACATACCTGTCCACCCATTCACTCATCCACCCACCCACCTGCCTTATCATTCACACCCCCACCTACCTGCCCACCCACCCACTTACCTGCCCCTGACCACACCTACCTGCCCACCCACTCACTTCTCCACCCACCCACCCACATGTATACCCACCCAGTCAGCAAGACACTCACGAACAACCATAGCCCAACCTTCACCTATTCCCGCCCACCTTGACACACACACACCTGTATTGTATTTTCCCATATCTTTATTTCTGTGCGTTTACGTAGCTACACACACACACACACACCTGTATTGTATTTTCTCATATCTTTATTTCTGTGCGTTCACATAGCTACACACACACACACACACACCTGTACTGTACTCTATGTCCTTACACACACACACACACACACACACACACACAATGAATTAAGACATTACTCAAGTTACAAAATATTTATCTATTGCCAAGAAAGTAATTAAACCAAGTAGATAAAAAAATATAATTATGTTCTGTGCACGAGAGGTTAAAGTTTTGTAACACACGCCACAACACTGACATTTTATTCTTCACTTCAGACATTAAAAACAGAAGTGAGTTTGACGAAGCTATCTTAAAATACACTCCAGAAATTTAAAGATTATAATAAACCTTTATCTTCTATATCTCATGACAGAGTAGTAGTAGTAGTAGTAGTAGTAATAGTTGTTTTAGTAACCAAAATATAATTAGAATACGAGATTATGAAGTACTGTATACTGTGCATAATAAAAAAGTATTATCAGTATTTATATTATTTAGACTACTGAGAAATACACTAAACGGAACACTAGTATGAGCTAACATTTTTAAATTAAGCTACAATACTATAAAGATAAAAAAATATATAAATAATTACAAAACGAGGATGACTATAGATACAAAATGTTAACTTGATAACAAAACGACATACAATAATAATATATATTAAATGACAAAGTGTTTCTACAACAACAACAACAACATCAAGGCGGGGACCAAATACCTGAACAAGGCCCTGGGTAAATGTCAGCTCAGTCCTCACCAGCCAACCACAGGCGGCCATGATGTGACGTCACGTGTAAACAAAGGCCAGGGACTCGTTTCCCGTTGACTGGTCCCAAGGAAACTTGATTTCTAGCCAGAGAGCCTCCTTCTTAAAGGTTAATGGGGCCTCATTGCCCATACTATCTCACCAAATCACTAAAAATCTCACGAACATAAACCTTTACAACCAAACTAATAAAATAAAAAGTTATAGACGATAAAACTTCTAAATAAACCGTTTAGTGGGCTAATCATATCAATCATTATTCGTTATTTTTTTGTGGTGACCGGATTTCCTCCCCAGTGTTGATATTAACTCCATGCAAACCTCTTGATAAAATGAAGAATCTTTGACATACTTTACTATACAATAAAACTGACTACGTGTATACCTGTATGTGTTTTATTGGTCCTGTGCTAAGTGTTATTATTAAGGGACCCTGTTGTGATGTAGTGAGATTAACATTGGAGGTAAACGAGTCCTTCAAATATTGCCACGAAACACACACACTCATATGCTGGATCACATGGAAGGAGCTATAGTGTCGTGGCATTGTCAGGAGGAATCAGAAGCCTCCATTTTTTCTCGTATGCTATCACAGGCAGGGTCCCTTAATCAAATATGTTGACGTGATATTAAGAGAGTAATGAATCCTGGGGATATTAGGTTATACTTTTGGTACATTGGAGCGCCTTGATTCCTCCAAAGTGTGCCATAAAACAGGACCAGAATAACGCAAATAATGGTGACCTGTTACCTGGAAGAGTTTGAAGGAGGAGAAGGAGGAGTAGGAGGAAGAATTAGTTGCACCAGACTTCCCAACACTGTAGCCAATACTATATTCCCATAAAAGGAAAGGCTAACTACAACACTCGATATGGTCATCATTAATTAAGGACCCTGCAGATGTGATCGTGTATGAGAATTGGAGGCTTCTGATTCCTCCTGACTATGCCACGAAACACGCTCCTTCCCTATAGGTATGTGTGTTTCGTGGCATTATTTGAAGGACTCATTTACCTCCAATGTTTTCTGACTACATCACTGGGGTCTCTTAATTAAGGGGGTGCGGGAGTAGGGGACAGGCTTTGGGGGGTTTGGGGGGTGAGGGAATAGGGGAGGGACAGGCTTGGGGTGGGTAGAAAGCCTGTCCCCTATTCCCGCACACCAACTAACCCCCCCCCCCCAAGTCTGTCCCCCTACTCACTCATCCCCCAAACCCCCCCATACCTGTCCCCTTACTCCCGCATCCCCCAAACCCCCCTAAGCCCCCCCAAGTCTGTCCCCCTATTCCCGCACCCCCTTAATGTGTTCTGCAGGTGTAAAAATATTGGACTTACCTTCTGGGCAATGGAAGAGACCATCCTCCTGTAGAAAAGAAAAAAATAACGAGACATTATTATACTCCCTTCATTTCACTATATAAGGAAAGTTGATATCATTGTATATTCTCTAAGGTATATTATTTCAGTACTGTAGTATGATAGTATAATATTATAGTATGATAATTATAATATTATGAGAGTGTATGACTTGGAATTAATGTGGGGTTTGATAAAATACACCATACACTGGTAGATAAATATATACGTGAATATACTGTTACACACATATAGATAGATTGATTGATTGATAGATAGATAGATAGATAAACTGATAGACAGATTGAAATAGTTATCAGAAACAGAATAAAATTGACAGATTATTAGACACACAGATTGAAATTAACAGATTACAGATAGACACTGAAATTGAGCCATGCAACTATAGACTGATTAAAACACAGACAGATACACAAACGTACAGTCACGAGAACTAATAAGTATACAGGTGTACTTCGAATATCAAGAGACAGAATATAAATACACAATAAGATCTCCATTGGAATTGTTTTGTTGGCGAATTGATCTGCTCAAATCTTCCAACCAAAATTGTATACTTATTAGTGGTCGTGACTGTACATGATTATACACGACTGAATGTATTGCATAAAATTAATCTGATAAACATACACAGACAGACATACAGACTAAGAAGAAAACCTTTGAAAAATAAAATTAATTAATCCGATAAAGATACACAGACAGACAGACTAAGAAGAAAAGCTTTGAAACATAAAATTAAACCGATAAAGATACACAGACACACAGACATACATACATACATACAGACAGACAGACTAAGAAGAAAAGCTTTGAAACATAAAATTAAACCGATAAAGATACACAGACACACAGACATACATACATACATACAGACAGACAGACTAAGAAGAAAAGCTTTGAAACATAAAATTAATCAGATAAAGATACACAGACACACAGACATACATACATACAGACTAAGAAGAAAAGCTTTGAAACATAAAATTAAACCGATAAAGATACACAGACAGACAGACATACATACAGACAGACAGATAGACAGACTAAGAAGAAAACCTTTGAAAAATTAAATTAATTAATCCGATAAAGATACACAGACACACATACATACATACAGACATACAGATAAACAGACTAAAAAGAAAAGCTTTGAAACATAAAATTAATCAGATAAAGATACACAGACAGACAGACATACATACAGACAGACAAACAGATAAACAGACTAAGAAGGAAAGCTTTGAAACATTACGTAAAGAGAAACACTTTTACTGAACATGTTGCAATGGACAAGACAATGATTATAAATCGTTCTTTTTTTTTTGGTTTACGTTACAACAATGAAGCTGCAATGAGAAATAGTTGAGAATAATATAATATATAATAATAATTCCTTTCTTAATTAATGGGGGTAGTGGTGTGTTGTGGTGCATGGGGGAATAAATTGAAGGCTTGGGGGGGGGGGGGTATAGGGGGACAGGCTTGGGGTGGGTAGAAAGTCTGTACCCTATTCCCACAAACCCCTACAACAACAAAAAAATTATCCTCCAACAAAAAATTAATCCTCGAAAAAAAAAAAAAAAAATGATCTCCCCTTAATTAAATAATCAATCAGAACAAACACAATTAAATTTCATGCCGTCTGGGTGAAGGAAATTAACTAAGCCGTAATGATTGTGTGTGT
>JAWZYT010003479.1:175000-182500 GCA_034508575.1 Petrolisthes manimaculis | reverse complement strand
TATAAATTTCTTGTGTTAAACTCGTCCATCTATTTACCTTAACACTTATTAAAATCATATCAACTCTCACTCAGCGTCTTCCAAGCGAGGGATGAAGTTGTGCAGCTTTTATTGTCTATCTTCATAATCATACGCTACGAGATTTTTAAGGTCGTGAATTAAATGAGATGAAATGAAATGGACAAGTGTAGTTTCGTCAGGTTGAGAAAGAGACGTAATAATAATAATAATAATAATAATAATAATAATAATAATAATAATAATAATAATAATAATAATAATAATAATAATAATAATAATAATAATAATAATAATAATAATAATAATAGTAATAATAATAATAATTGTGAAAAAAACGTAATTGTACCTCCGGGTTAAATGAAGGGGAGATAAGAAACAGGAAACCGAACACAATTTATGCATACCAATGAAACTGGTTAATGTGGGTCAGTTAATATAAGGAAGAGAGGTGGGGGAGAGGTGGAGAGTTACAAGGAGTTACAAGGACAAGTAGCACCTCAAAAGGTCTTACGACCCATACCAAGGAGGTACCGTAGGTGTAGTAGTAGTTGCTAACTAATAGTGAGAGATAAAGTATAGTAAAGAGAAGGCTCTCCCCACCCACCTCTCCCACCCGCATTGCGGGTATGGAAATGGAAATGTACCTAACCCGGGGGAAAAAAGGCCGGGCTAGGAAATTTGTGTATAGGAAAGGAGGAAACAATCCCTATAACTCTACCACGCTTGGCAGAACTTTGTCTAACTGTTTCTTGAACTGTTCTATCGATGAACTATCAACTACCTCTGCTGGTAGCTGATTCCAGACATTGCAGATTTTATATGTGAAGAAATTACCTAACGTATTATGGCGGAAGCGTTTCAAGTCTAGTTTCCATCCATGGTTTCTAGTTGCATTAGTGTTTAAGCTAAACAGACACTGATAATCAATGTTTTCATATCCACGAAGGATTTTGAAAACTTCAATTAGTTGACCTCTCAAGCGTCTGGTCTCTAATGAGAAGAGACCTAGTGCCTGCAGCCTTCTCTGATAGCCCATGTGTTTAATTGATGGGATCAGTTTGGTGGCCCTAGCCTGGACTCTCTCAAGCCTCGCAATGTCTTTCTTGAGAGTCGGCGACCAGAACTGCACAGCATATTCCAGATGTGGCCGAACCAAAGAATTGTACAGAGTGAGGACTATCTCTTTATTTCTAAATCTAAATTGCCTCTTTATATAACCAAGAAGCCTCTGGGCTTTCTTCTCTACTGCGAGGCACTGCTTGGAGAATTTGAGGTCACTGCTGATCAGTACACCTAAGTCTTTCTCCAAGTCAGTACTACTAATTTCACTTCCCAACAGAGAGTAACTGGCTCTCTGGTTGGCTGGGCCTATGTGCATCACTTTACACTTGTCCAAATTGAATGGCATCTGCCATCGTTCAGACCACTTTCCTACTTTCTCTAGGTCTTTATGTAATTGTTCTACCTTTTCAAATGATGAAGCATTACACCCTAACTTGGTGTCATCAGCAAATTTTGCAATTCGACTGACAATGCCCACATCTATATCATTAATGTAGATTATAAAGAGTAGTGGACCTAGAACTGAACCTTGAGGAACCCCACTTGTGACTGATGCCCAACTTGAGGCTTCCCCATTGATTACTACTCTTTGGCGCCGGTCAGTTAGCCAATTCTCAATCCATTTAGCAAGCATGCCCCTTATTCCCAGTGCACGGGTTTTTGCCATCAACCTCTGATGAGGTACTTTATCAAAGGCTTTCTGAAAGTCCAGATAAAGGATGTCTATTGCCCGGCACTGGTCATACTCAGAAAGCATACCGTGGAAAAATTCAATCAAGTTGGTCAAACATGAACGCCGACGCCTAAAGCCATGCTGTGAATCATACACTAAATTATATGATTCAAGATGATCTACTATTCTATCTGCAACTATACCCTCCAATACCTTTCCTACTACAGATGTAAGGCTGATTGGACGGTAGTTTCCAGGAAGATGGCGATCTCCCTTTTTAAATATGGGAGTCACATTTGCTTCCTTCCAGTCAGATGGGACCTCTCCTGTTTCAAGTGATATATTGAAGATAGCAGCCAGGTAAGGGGTTACCTGGTCACATACCTCTCGCAAGACCCTAGGAAGAAATTCATCAGGACCGGGAGATTTGTTGACACTTAATTTACCTATTCTGTCTCTAACTTTTGCTTCACTACATTGGACTCTTTCTATGGTAACACCCTCATGAGTAGTGCCTGGCTCAGGGATGTTACCCCCATCTTCTCGGGTGAACACTGATGAGAAATGGGAATTTAGAATGTCTGCCATCTTTTCATTAGTGTTTTGCAAAACACCGTTCCCATCATGCAATGGGCCTATCTTGTTTCTAATTGGTTTTCTGCTATTTACATAACCAAAAAACTCCTTGGGATTCTCCTTACACAAGGCTGCAATCCGGAGTTCCTCGTTACGCTTGGCTCTGTCTATAAGTGATTTCACCTTCCTACGTAGGTGGTAATATTCACTTTGTATCTCTAAATTACCAGTTCTTTTGAACTGGCGGTAGGCTACCTTTCTTTTCCTAATTGTAGCTGCTATTTCTCGTGTGAACCATTTGGGTTGGGACATTGGGGATCCAACTGGCTTAGAGGGCACGAACATTGATTGTTGTGCCATAAAGCAGTCTCGGAATAAGCACCAGGACTCATTCACCCCTTGGCCCATTTCCAAATGCATTGCACTAACTCCCTTTCTCAGATTACAGAAATCTGCCCTACTGAGGTCGGGTTTACTCTGTTTCTGAATTTTAACTTTAGACTTGGGTACTTGCAGTGAGAACCTAATTATATTATGGTCACTTCCTCCCAATGGCTCATCTACAGTCAAGCTGGAGACAAGGTCATCTTCGGAGGTGAACACAAGATCTAATATATTGGTTCCTCTTGTGGGCTCAGTCACCCACTGAGTCAAGAAAGCTTCATCAGCAAAGTCAATGAGCCTTCTTGATTCTGCATCTCCCGTTTTATCTACCCAGTTAACATGGCAGTTGAAGTCACCTAGTATAATGGTAATCTTCTCCCCTATTAGATCACTAAGTTCATTATATAACTTAGAATCATCATCAGTGGGTTGGTGTGGTGGACGGTAGACAACAATGAATCTATACACTCCACTTCCCACTGTCATGTCAACACCTAACACTTCTTGTTCTGACCCGACTTTGTAGATCACTGGATCTAGGGAGTCTCGGATATACAGGGCTACTCCTCCTCCCTCCCGATCGGGTCGATCTCTATGAAATAATCTAAAGGTAGGGATATGGAATTCCCCTATATAGTCCCTTCCACTTGCATGGATCCAGGACTCTGTTATGGCTATTATATCTACTTTTTCAGTTGCTATCAGAGCTCTGAGCTCATTAAATTTGTTTCTAACTGACCTAGCATTTATCAGTACTACACTGAGGGAGTCTGTCTGAACTGACTGACTCCCTAGCCTGACACGTTTCCCGAAGGCTCACTGCTGACCTGGCTAAGGTTGGTAGCATCAGCTACCGTAGGTGGTGCAACCACTTCAGGTACCGGGGTACCCTCTGTGGAAGAACCTCCCTCGTTCTGACAGGATGCTCCCACCCTTTTCTCCAAGGGTGGTGTCACCTCTATGGGTGTCACTTCAGGAGCATCACTGTCGTTGGGTTGACGACCCTCTCTGACCACATGGGTAGATCTAACTAACCGGTAGAGGACCTGGTTTACCATGTCCCCGAAGACTTCCTTTCCTCGCTTGTTTAGGTGTACCCCATCCGGCAAGAAGAGGTCTGCTCGCCCATAAAACACATTGTATGGGTCCACAAACCGAACACCAAGAGGGGTACACATGTCCTCAAGCCTCTCATTTACCCCAATGGCTTTAGAGAGAGCATGGGGACTGGCACCAAGTCTGGGGAGAATTCCTATCACTGCTGCCCTATTAAATCTTTTGAGTTCATCCACCATGTACATGGCATCAAGGATGATCTCTTCAGTGTTGCCAGTCTTTCCATTCCTAAGGAACAGATCGTTACCAGACACCTGTGCAACTACCGTTGTGCTTTCACTGACGGGTAGTTTTTCTATTTCTTTCTTTATGTCTTTAGTTCTTTTTCCGGAAAGACATTTGACAGATCTTTTGGTGCCGTTTACTGCACCAAAGTGCCTATCCTGACCCTTGACTTGAGAGTCACCAACCAATATGGCCTCCCTGTCTTCAGAGCAGAGAAGTGCAAATCTGTTGGAAGTTGTTGTGGGTTCTGGGTTTGGAGGTTTATGACTACATTTAGCAGCCTTCCGTCCCGTTACCAGAGTAAACCCGTCAGAGTTCTCATTTGGAGATCTCTGTGACCCTCTAGGGTCCCTTTTGTTTGGAGCAGAAGACCTAGCTCCTTTCTTTGTCTTTCTTTTCTTTTTCTTTCCTTTATTTTCTTTACTTTCTCTGTCCACTATTTTATTAGTAGACTCCTCTGAGGTTGACGGTTCCTCGGTACAGCTACGCTGACCAACATGACCCGCCCTCAGGGATTCTACCATATCTCGCAAAATCTTAATCTCATTCTTCAAGTCATTTGTCTCCTGCAAGTGCTCTTTTCGGAGCTTGCAGAAGTCACAAGGTGTAGGGTGGTCCATTAGGTCTTTGTGGCTTGCACCACTAAAGTCCTCAGTCCACCTGTAGACCTCACACTCCGGACATACAAACTTTCTACAAGCAGGTCCGTTCTTTGACTTGGGTTTCTGATCCATTGTTGCCATTTTGAATATTCTAACAAGTTCTAAAAGTTCTAAAACAAGAAAAGCTATCAAATACTTTGTGTCGTCACCATAAATTGCATAAAAAAGAGGGGGATGCATGGAAACAGATACTGCTGTGTTAGATGCCTCTAACACTAGGAGGTAGTTCCTACAGGGTCAGAAATTGCCAGAATATGACCATCCGCTTGCCCTGGGCCCCGGTCATGAGTGAGGCCTTCCCAACCCGGCGCACAATGGCATTTTGTCCTCAAACATTTTGTCCCCAAGGAGGGGACCGGCGTAGCCACCCAGGGCAAGGCTGGCAAAGAAATAAAGGGACCAGCAACTCGGCCTCACCATCCGAAACACCCAACTAGAACCCCTGCGACCCTTTTGAGGCCTGGCCAGTGGCACTTGTCACCAAGTGTGCTCCACCAACTCTAGGAGCAATCAAGTGCCCTTCCAACAAGACTAAGGTACTGAAATATCCCATGTTATAGAGTGGAGGGAAATCCACAACACCTGCCTCATGAGTACCATAATGACACCCAACTGACAGGCTGTTGTAGAGGAAGAGATGAGGACCAGTGGTTGAGAAGAGAAGAGATGAGAAGTTCATTGATAGAAGAGGAACGGAGAATCTCACCAACCACTGACCTCCAAGAGGTTTGGGTACTTCTTTGCTCACTCCAATGAGTGATAACACTCAAGGGAGTGAGAGCCCTCTCGGAACGGCAACCCGAGTACCCACGAGAGAGGTGAAGGAGAGATGGAGAGAGGTGAAGGAGAGAGGGAAATGGGGAGAGGAGGAGCTGAGAGGAGGAGAGAGAGGAAGAGAGAAGGATGGGAAAGAGGAAGAGAGGAGGATGGGGAGGAGGGACGTGGGGAGAGGTTAAGGAGAGAAGAGGAGAGAGAGGTAGAGTATAATGATAGAGGTTTAAGGAAGAAGAGGAGGGTAATGAAGGGGAGGTAGAGTATAGATATATAGTTGGGGATTGGGAAAGGGGAAATGGGAGGGAAGAAGAGGAGGGGAGGTAGAGTATTTGGGAGATTGGGAGAAAGGAAGGAAGAGGGAGTGGAGTTGGGAGGAATGGAAGGCGATAGAATAATAATAATAATAATAATAATAAATTGAGTTGTTGAGGGATTTAGTAAAACAACAGAACAAACTTACAAAACAATCAAACTCTCTCTCTCTCTCTCACGAAAAAATCAAACTATCTCTCTCTCTCTCTCATGAGTACATTTGGGTAGTGACGTCAGTGTGTGTGTGTGTGTGTAAGTCAAGTCAAGCCACTCCCAGTAATGCTTCCTTCACTCCTCCTTTCCCTTTGTCCTTCTCTCTCTCTCTCTCTCTCTCTCTCTCTCTCTCTCTCTCTCTCTCTCTCTCTCTCTCCTTGTGTATATTTGTGTGTGTAACAATCTCTCTCTCTCTCTCTCTCACGTTCCAAAGTTCATGGACTGTTCTCACACTTTTAAAGCGATAATGTCACTCGTGGTTAAATTGGAATGCTACTGATTCCTCCAAACTCTACCAAGAAACACACCTCTTATCTAAGTATCACTGAGGTCGTTTGTTTCCTGCAATAGTTTGGAGGAATCAGTATGTTTTTTATAGTCCTCCACCACACAGTTCACCAACGATAGATTCACCATTTAATATTAATCTTATCTTCTTTTGTAATTTTGACAAGTGCAACCCGGATATATTTTTAATGAGTGTCCCCTTCCTCCTTCCCTCCCTTCCTCCGCCCCCTCTCTCCATTTTCTCCTCCTTCTCTCCCTCATTCCTCCCTCGCTCTCCATCTCCTTCTTTACCATTTCTCTCCTTCATCCCCCTCTCTCCTTCCCTCCATTTCTTCTTAATTTAGTATTTCTCTCCTCTCCCTCCCTCTTTCCATTTTCTTCTCCTTCTCTCCTTCATTCGTCTCCATCTCCCTCTCTAGCATTTCTCTCCTTTCCTCCCTTCCCCCACCCACTCTCTCTCCATTTTCTCCTCCTTCATTCCTCCCTCCCTCTCCATCTCATTCTTTAGCATTTCTCTCCTCTCCCTTCATTCCTCGTTCTCTCTTCATCTCATCTTTTAGCACTCCTTTCCTCCCCTTCCTTCTTCACCTCTCATTACCCTCGTTCCTCCCTCTCCATCTCCTTCTCTCCCTCCCTCTCCATCTTCTTTCCCTCCTTCCTTCCTCCTTTTCCATCTCCTTCTCTCCCTCCCTCCTTCCTCCCTTTTCATCTCATGTTTCTCTGGCAAATGAAGAGAAACTCACGCCTCCAAACTATTCCAAGCAACAATTATTAATTAAGAAGCCACCATTATTTTTGTTAATCTATAATCATGTCCCGTGGAATATTTTGGAGGAATCAATTAAGACACTCTGATGAGACTAACTATATAACATACATACATACACACATACACCTTCACTTCCTATCCGTATTCTTTTTTTTTTTTCATCCTTGTCATATAATTATATCCTTCCATCCTCTCCCTCCCCTTTACCCTCATCCTATCGTATTTTTCTTCCCTCTTTCTTCCATATATCTCTCTCACTCTAGTAGTAGTAGTAGTAGTAGTAATAGTAGTACCGGTAGTACAGGTAGTAGATATTTTTGGCTCAGTTTTGTTTTACATTATATTACAATTATAATATGTTCAATGATGGGTAACTTTCAAATAAGAACATAAGAAATTAGGAAACTGCATACAATATCTTTTAG
>JAWZYT010003479.1:45000-172500 GCA_034508575.1 Petrolisthes manimaculis | reverse complement strand
AGGGAAGGAACATGTGGGGGAGTGGTGGGGTTAGGCAGGTAGAGGTGGGGCAGATGGGGTGGGGGTGAGGTTATAGGCTGGTAGGGAAGAGAGGGACATGTGGGGGTGTGAGGGAGGTAGGCAGGTAGAGGAGGGACATAGAGTTGGGGGTGGGGTTAGGCAGGTAGGGGAGGGACATGTGGGGAAGGTAGGCAGGTGTTGTCTAGGGCTGCCCCCCCCCCACCACCACCACCACATACATAATATAGCCTTGCCTATAAGCTGCTAAACTTTACCTTACCTTACCTTACCTTAGAAATATACACGATCTATACTAAACACACCATAATACTAACATACACACAATACCACATCAAACTAAAGTGAAATAATACGAAAAGAAAGTTTAGTTGGCCTCCACTTCTCTCTCTCTCTCTCTCTCTCTCTCTCTCTCTCTCTCTCTCTCTCTCTCCATGTTACTCGTACGTAAGGCAGGCCAATGCAAGAAGCGCCGCCCACTTTCGCCCTCAAGAATGTTGTGCCTCTCGCTGCCTGACTACCCGACCCAAACTCTCGTACGTCCTCCACTCCTCCACCACCGGGCTATATTTACGTAAACTCTTGTGAATATTGCCTAACGGAAACCGGCATCTACGGTATATTCATTTTACCTAACCCACATATGCATTCTGTTATACAAACCCAGTAAAGTATTGGAATTATATAATTATATGAGTTTATGATATAATTTCATATTATATAATCCCAATTAATATATACATACAGTACTCCCTCATTTTTTATTTTGATCATTATTTTGATTATTTTGAAAGACCTGAAGGAAATTATGTCTTTTTTCATCCCCACCATACCTAAATAAAACACCTTGTATTAACCACACCATACCTAAATAAAACACCTTGTATTAACCACACCATACCTAAATAAAACACCTTGTATTAACCACACCATACCTAAATAAATCAAGGTGTATTAACAAACATAACACTGACATAATGACTAATATAAGTAACGTTCTCCCATAAGGAATCGAATGTTACGCTGAAGGATTTTGAGGGCAAGCGGAACCAACTGACCGCTGGCTGGGTGGGTGGGTGGAGGAGAGGGGATAGAGGATGAAGGAGGAAAGGGAGGAAAGGGGTTAAAGAGTGGAGGAGAGGAGCTAGGATGGGTGGAGAAAAGAGGACAGAGGAGCTATAGGGGGGAGGAAGAGGGGTAATTAATGAAAGACGAGAAGGAAGAGGAAGAATTAAGGAGATATTGGGAGAGGAGGAAAATGGATAAACGAAGACAAGAAGGGGAAGAAAGGGGGGTAAAGGTGGAGGAGAAAGAGGTAAAGGTTGGAGAAGGAGGGTAGGAAGAGGAGACGGCGGTTAGAGGTGGACGAGAAAGAGGTAGAGGAGGAGGAAGGTAAAGGGTGGAGAAGAAGGTAAAGGTGGAGAAGAAGTAGGAAGAGGAGGAGAAAGAGTGTAAATGGTGGAGAAGAAGTAGGAAAAGGAGGGTAGAGGGTGGAGAAGGAGGGTAGAGGGTGGAGGAGGAGGAGGGTAGAGGGTGGAGAAGGAGGGTAGAGGGTGGAAGAGAAGGATGAGGGTAGAGGGTGGAGGAGGAGGAGGGTAGAGGGTGGAGGAGGAGGAGGAGGGATCAGGCGGCGACAGGTACGGAAAGGTTCACTTATGGCTCATAGTGCCTTGTCCGGAACACACATACATACATACAGTCACCCCCTCCCCCCTCCACACACACACACACCGTTGACTCTTACCTATATATTATCATTGACCCTCGTAAGTTCTCCTGCATGTCTTTATTTTCTTCGGGTCAGTCAGTCAGTCAGTTGTTTTCATCTTTTCAACGGTCCCTCATTTCCTTCATACTTGCTGTCCCTACAATACATTCCTTCTCTTTTCATTTTGTCCCTCCTTTCCTTCTATAATCCTGCGTACATTTTGTCCCTATATTCATTGTCTTTTTATTTTGTCCTTCTTTTAATTCATTCTATATTTTCCTTCATGTTTAATTGCTATCTCCTATTTTCATCTCCTCTTTTATATTTTCCTCGTTTCCTTTTATTATTTATTTCCTTCGTGTTTGCTATCCCTATATTCATCTCCTTCTCTTTTATTTTGTCCTTCCATTCCTTCTACATTTTCCTTCGTGTATGCTATCCATACACTCTATTCCATCTCTCTTCCTATTTCCCTCCTTTCCTTTTATATTATATTTTCCATTTTTTTTATGATCTGACACTGGACATGGCTTCATTAAGCCCGTTACTGTGGCCCAGGTCAGCTGCTGCTCACACACACACGTCACGACTTCCGAACTGGTACCCAGCCACAGAGGGAGGGAAGTGAGGGTAATTCCCAAATACTGCAGCTGTTATTATGGTACCAGTGAGGGTATTTTACGACGTTCGGTGGCCTTATAGTTAGTGCCTGACACTCAAATCGGAAGAGTAAATAATTAATCTGAGGCCCTCACCTGAGAGGATCAATCTCCCAACCTCTAGGTTATGAGTCCATCATACACTCCCATACCATTAGTAAGTCAGCGTAACCCTTCTCTCACGTACACATACACACACACACACACTCTCTCTCTCTCTCTCTCTCTCTCTCTCTCTCTCTCTCTCTCACACACACACACACACACACACACACTTTCACCGGGTACCTTTACGTATTAAACACCCACGCACCTTACTGTAACGCCCACACTGTCACTCCCATCCATGCACCCACACACAAAATAACACACACACACACAATCGTACTCCCATCCACACACACACAAAAACACACACACACAATCGTACTCGCATGCGAAATACACACACACACACACACACTTCAGCTGGGTGGGCTACTGCTGATTTCTTCAAAGTATATTACATAACAGAAAGTACTATACAAGCATATAGTGAATACATAGAAAAGGGGGATGTAAAGAAGACTGCGTTAGATCTCCATTGTCACGAGAGAGAGAGAGAGAGAGAGAGAGAGAGAGAGAGAGAGAGAGAGAGAGAGAGAGAGAGAGAACTTGTTTCCTGGCATACTTTGAAGGAATCCATACCCATTGCCAGCCCTCCCAATACAGATAACCCTTTACCCCAACAACAACAACGACAACAACAACAATGAGTACTTACGAATAAATAATAACTCGAATATATATATAAACTGGATCAGATTGTTCTTTCTGATTGTCAACATTTCTTCTGATTGCTAACTAGCTTTTGTCTCCCGCTCCGCTCTGATTGATTTCCTCGGCCGGGGTTACGTGACTAGTTTTTATTTCTATACTTAACTAACTAACTAACTTATTAACTAATTAACTAACTATCTTACATACTACACGATGGAGTTCCTGTACATTCCGTCTATATATTATTTAATTTCCCTTGAGTTATTTCCTTGGTACCGTATAATTATATAGGTACTGTACATACAGCTAAATATTTTGGCGGGAAATATAGGTTTGTTTACATTATGATTATGTTTAACACGTTTTCTACGGGACAGTGGTGTTCAACTTTCGGTTCCTTCTGCACGTGATCTAATAAATAATTTCTTCTTGGCTGGAAACGAACACAATCCAAAACTTATCAGATGTGGTTGTAAAAATAAATAAGGAAAGTACAATTATTATAGCTTAGAACACACACACACACACACACATATACTATAAACTCAGCATTTCCTCTTTCTTCACCACATCTCTCTATTTCTCTCTCTCTCATATTCCTTCTAATCTCCGCATTTTTTCACCCTTACCACATCAATCTCTCTCTCTCTCTCTCTCTCTCTCTCTCTCTCTCTCTCTCTATCTGCATGCATGTGTTCCCACCTTCATTTAGTCTGTATGTCAGTAAGCCCACTATCATCATAATTATAATGTCGTAACCTTCCTTCCTGCCTGCCTCAATGTCTATCTACCAACTTAGTATACCCAGCTTGCAGACTGACTCCCAAACTTTCACCTCCTCATCTCTCTCTCTCTATCTCTCAAATATATTCCTTCTATTTCATCATTCTTACGCCTCACATCTCTCTCTCTCTCTCTCTCTCTCTCTCTCTCTCTCTCTCTCTCTCTCTCTCTCAAATATATTCCTTGTATTTCCTCATTATTGCCCCACAAATCTCTCTCTCTCTCTCTCATATTTTCCCATTTCTAGAGATTTTTTTTGTGTGTGTGGTGGGAAATGATTTGATAACTGTTTACGAGCGCATACCATCATAACTCATCCTATAGCATTTGGAATATAATCAAGTACACACGAACAAGGACCATTTTCTTTATATATCGCAGCAGCAGTCTACAGGAGGCCCTGATCCGGCGGTTAGTATACATTATTATAGAATATTGATTATAGATTATGTCCAGCTTTATTAATTAAATGACTTGTTGGTGGGAGTTTAAATAGAAAGGGAATAATAATAATAATAATAATAATAATAATAATAATAATAATAATAATAATAATAATAATAATAATAATAATAATAATAATAATAATAATAATAATAATAATAATAATAATAATAATAATAATAATAATAATAATAATAATAATAATAATAATAATAATAATAATAATAATAATAATAATAATAATAATAATAATAATAATAATAATAGATAGATAGATAGATAGATAGATACATAGTTCATTCTTTCCCTGTTTCATGAAAGACTTGGGAAAATTATTGCTCACTCCTTTCCCCCCCCCCCCTCTCTCCCTCTCTCTCTCCCTCTCTCTTTCTCTGGTATACCGGTAGTAACGTCAGAGAGCCACTGTGACGTCACCAAGGTACCGTACGTCAGCCAGCCAATGAGGACACACACACACACACACACACACACGTTCCTTGACTGGGGTTTGTGAAGACTGGAATGTTATATAGTAAGTTACTTTTTATACAACATGACTGAGTATAGTTATTTTTTATATAACTCGACTGAATATAGTTATTTTTTATACAACCTGACTGACTATATTTTATTTATATTTATACAATTTATATAGTTATTTTTTTTACAAACTGACTAACTGACTGACTGACGACTGACTGATGACGAGGTAAATTTCTCTTATTCTTAGTACTGTGTGTGTGTGTGTGTGTGTGTGTGTGTGTGTGTGTTTCAAATGATAGACTGAACTTACTTACATAATTTATATATAATAATAAAAAAAAAAAAAAAATATATATATATATATATTTTTTTTTTTTTTCTTTTTATTATATATAAATTATGTAAGTAAGTTCAGTCTGTCATTTGAAACACACACACACACACAATTTTTTTACTGTCACCACTGCCACAACATTTTTACCGTCCCCACCGCCACAAAATTTTTACCGTCCCCACCGCCACAAAATTTTTACCGTCACCACCGCCACAAAATTTTTACCGTCCCCACCGCCACAAAATTTTTACCGTCCCCACCGCCACAAAATTTTTACCGTCACCACCGCCACAAAATTTTTACCGTCACCACCGCCACAAAATTTTTACCGTCACCACCGCCACAAAATTTTTACCAGAGATTATTGTAGGGCATTTTATATAATTTTAACCTGGTGAAATTATTATTGTACCGGCTCCCGTATTCAAGTTCTTGTGTGTATGTTTGTGTGACATTCCAAGACAAATTATATCAAATATTTTGCAGACTGATGTTACAATTAACGTACTGACAAAATTGTCCCGTATTGTATTTTTCTTTTGTTTTTTATGTTATACAATCCAATATGTCTCTCACCAAGTAGCCTACCTTCATGAATTTGAAAATACTGTATAGTCAGTGCCAGCACCTGTGTTATGAGAAAATACATACCTATATTATATACAGTACATACGTATATTTCTAACTACCCCATTTGACGATAAACTTTGTGATAATTACAGTGCTATTGGCAGATGATACAGTTCGAGGGAGCACAGTAGCAGGAACTACAGTAAATAAGTGTGACAAGGCATGCACACATATCCTGGTTCAGACAGTGAGCTGGGAGAAAGAGACACTAACCTCTCTGAGTCCTGTTCCAGTTATCCTGTCACTCTCGACCATTCTACGGAGGGTTTCTATGCCATTCATTAACCATTTAACATGTCATCTTCGGCCGCCATGGCAGGAATACAGCAGGTAGATGAAGAAATTAAAGAAAATGAGGGAGTCTTGACAGAAATAGATGCACATTATACATTATTGTTTTGTTTTTAGTTCATATATTTTAAAGAGGTAAATATACAGCAAGGGTGAGATTGAAGACTCTATTATAGTTAATGTGGTATAGTGGTTAACTGTGAGCTTCTTCCTATTTTGTTGAAATTTGTTCATTCGATGATAACATGAGAGCCGTACCAAACATTTCACTACCACAAACATTCTTAGGATATTGAGTTATGTACCCATCTCATAAATGGTAAAATGTTATAACTAATATTTCTATTATAAAAATATATTTATACTTAAGGCTTACATATGTTATAAGTTAAATATGTAGAATAATTTTTTATATGTTATGTACAAATATATATTCTTTCTACTGTAAAAATAACATAATAACAACTACATAACCTGGAGTTAAATAATGGTGTCAGTGAGAACTTTGAGGTAGTTTGAGTACTATCTTCTGATTTTGGTTTACGCTACTTTCTCTAGTTGTTTTAGGTAAACAAATACATACATTTTGAGTATGTAGAGAGTAAAGATGTATTACTGGTGTATCTAATATGTTAAAAGAGATAAAATGGTATAAGTTTATAAGCACGCCTCCAAATACATTTTAATGTCAATATCCAAACATAACAGTTAATTATATATACAATACCGTCATGAAGGTTTAAGTTGGTGCTCGTATTTCGTTTCGTCACAATATAAAATTTCATGTTAGGGTTAGGACCGAAGGTTGTTAGGGTTAGGACCGAAGGTTGTTAGGGTTAGGACCGAAGGTTGTTAAGGTTAGGACCGAAGGTTGTCAGGGTTAGGACCGAAGGTTGTTAGGGTTAGGACCGAAGGTTGTTAAGGTTAGGACCGAAGGTTGTCAGGGTTAGGACCGAAGGTTGTTAAGGTTAGGACCGAAGGTTGTTAAGGTTAGGACCGAAGGTTGTTAGTGTTAGGTCTAGGTTAGGTTAGGTCAGGTCAGGTTGGTTAGAGTGGCTGTAAAACATTTCACACACAAAAAAAAAAATTGGCGGCGCTATTGTAAATTTTTACCATTACCATTGGTAAACGATGGCTTCATAGACAAACAACAGAGATATCGTACCGGTACTACACTATCATCATCACCATGGATGTTCTTGCATAAGGCCCTTGACAAGTAAACAAGTTGCCACAACAGGATTTCACTGGAAAAAAATATATTTCCTAGAAGGAATTAGTGTGACTACCAGGACCTAACCAGGGCAGACTACCGGGACCTAACCTGGGCAGACTACCGGGACCTAACTGGGGCAGACTACCGGGACCTAACCGGGGCAGACTACCGGGACCTAACCGGGCCAGACTGCCGGGACCTAAGCAGGAAAAAATATACAGTAGAAATTAGTCAGACCTCACCTCACCTGACCTAACCTAATCTGGACTGGGACACACTACCGGGACCTAACCTAATCTGGACTGAGACACACTACCGGGACCTAACTATAAGAGGTAACTACTGTTATGCAGCATTTGCAGAAGAAATAGAAAAGTTGTTTGCAATAGTGAAATATAAACACTGGTAATAGTAACATTTTTGAAATCGAGTTGTGGCAACTTGTAAAAATATTCCGTATTTTGCCCTGGTCATTTCCTGTACTTTACCATGGTTATTTCCCTGTAGTTTAACGAGGTTAGGTCCCGGTAGTTTGCCCAGGTTAGGTCCCAGTAATCGGATGCAGTCTAGAATAGGTAAGGTCAGGCCAATTTCAATATGCTCTATTTTGGAAACTACCCTATAGAATATAGATAATCATAGTTAATATAAATGTAAGGGTGGCTCCAATACTTTTTTGCCGACTGTATGTTAATTTGGTCTTTTTGGCATAGGTGTCGGTGCAACTTTTGTTTTCTTTCTGTATGTTTACTCTTCATAATTAATCTTATGAATATATGCAGGTGGTTATCAAGGACTGGTCAGCTCGGGTTATATCGCAGACAAGTAAATAATCTCATATAATGCTATCGGTTATGCTCTTGAATGATCCAAGCTTAACGTAGCCTAATTAGGACTGGTGATAACTGCTGGTAACTAAAGCCTATGTGACAAAGAGCCTTTTTCTCATTTAATAATATGGTTTATAATCCAGTATACAGTGACTGAACCGGTATTATTAATTAAATTATTTTTATACTGCATATGGGAACCCCGGCCTACCAATATCAGAAGCAATACTGCGATATAATAGGGAGCAGAAAACTCTCTTTATACACTCCTTCTATACTCCATTTATGAAAAGAAAGTATGTGGTGATATTTCTCAAGAACAGGTCCTTATTTTTTTTTTTTCATACATTGGTTGTTTTCTTAATTTTTCTTACCTTAATATTGTTTGGAAATGACCTTTACCTATACTAATCTGTTAGTAAAGTTTAAAATATTAGTGTAAGTGAAGTAATGGCTGTACTTTTAATTTGCTTCAACTGATTCTCTTATAGATATGGACACAAAGCCATATGCAGTTATCACCTATAAAACCTTTTTCCTTTCTGCTTTCTGTTGTGATGATGACCTGTATTCTTTGTATTCCATTATTAGAATTTACCTGTATTCCTTGCATTCCAGGTGTTTGAACCAAAAGAAGAGGTGAAAATCAGGAGTGAAAACATATTTGAAGTGGCCTTTTGTCTCGTCCACAGGTAGTTTCATATCTACAATCAGTCTTCTCAACTACCACTGTTTCCCACCTGCTTCTTATAAGTCATGTAAGAAATCTCCGATGGTCAAGCTGAAATCCTTTTTCATTATTATTTTTATTTTTTAGAGTAGGCCTATTGTTGCTTAAAATTATTGCATTTGGCAAATTGAATGCACCAGAATGTTTTGTGTGTTCAAGTTTCCATTTAGACATACCTCTATGCATTCCCCCCCCCCCCCTAAATTTAGGAATATGAGGGTGAAAGACAAGAATCCCACTTGATGTATTCATCTCCCATTAGTCAAACCCTCCTTGCGGAGGTAGATTTAGACATCTATTAAGAGGTACACCAAACTGAAATACATGAGATTATGAGATATAAAACTAGCACAGTAATATTGGTACAGTGCCAATAACATAACTACCACTACCATTATTATTATATAGTATTTGGTATTTTTATTATTATTCTTTCTTGGGTAGTACTGTAAATATGTAAAATGTTAATCATTGGTCTTCACTAATTATTGAAGTTTGAGTGATTAACTAGTTCTTGTGGAATGGTTCTAGGTCTGAGTACTGGAAATCAAATCCTCGGAAGTTCTGCGACTTCTGCAAGTGCTGGATTGCAGACAACAAGCCAAGTATTGAGTTCCATGAGCGAGGGAAACGACACAAGGAGAGCGTGCAAAAGCGTTTGGCTGAGATGGGACGTAAGGGTCAGGAGGAGTATGAGGCTAAATTACAGGAGGAGGACTTTCTCAAGGCCATGGAAGAGGTAAACCCTATAGGCCTATGTTTGATACAATTAGACATTAAAGTGTTCAGCTAGAGTTAACAAAATTATAATGTGTTATAGCTCATAGTGGTGTATCACAAAAAGCATCCCATTGGTGCTTTTGCTCTTCTCAAACACCTGTTACCTTACTTTTACTCACCAAGACTTCCATTTCCCACTGATGTTTACATGGCATTTTATTGTTTGTATGCAACAGCACTGGTAACTTCCATTCCATTTCCTTGCTTACCAGTGCCATGCCAATATTCACTGCCTTGCCTTGGATCTCTTTCATAACACCTCCAATTCACTTTTGAAAGAAACTTAAAGGTACTGGTACCCATTTCATCCCACAGGCTGCCCTGAAAGCGTACAAAGCTGATATAGAGAAGAATCCTGACATAACAGGCACCACAATCAGTGAAATTGCCAAGGCCAGTAATGCTGAGTTGGTGGTGGGCAAGAAGAAGGGAGAAGTGAACAAAACGGAAGATGCAGCCGACAGTAAAAAGAAGGACGACCACAAACCCAAAGTGAATGTCTGGCATGAGGCTGCATCTCCAGAGGGCCAATCTTATTATTGGAATGTAGAGACTGGAGGTAAGTAGTACAGGTCTGTTTTATGAAGTACTGCACTGTAAGTGATAGTACTTGAAAAACATAGTATAAAATAATACATACTGTCCTGTATATTTTACTGGTGAGAAATTATACCAATTGAGAAAGTTTTCCTAAAATAGAATCCAGTTGGGAGGCTCCAGCAGAAGGCTACCTGTCCCTCACTGAGCAGAAGGAGCTGAAGAGGAAAAAAGGTGGCTCAGGAAACAAAACAAATAACACAGCAGACAACAGCTCAGGTTCAGCAACAAAAGACACAAAGGTCAAGAAGCAGAAGAGTGGATCCAAAACGTCGGCACCTTCTATATTTGGTCCAGCGCCAAAGGTGGAGGCATACTCTACGTGGCAGACCATACAGCGGTAAATAACTCCATTATAACCAGAATAGTTTACCATCACTAAAATTACAGCTAGTTGTCATAGTCTTGGACCTATAAATCCTGAGTTTCAATTTGTTAGATGTCCCTCCTTTTCTTCATGCTTGCTTTCCTACTTTCTATCACCTTCTCACCCATCCTACTGTGCCTACTGGGTCTACCAGGCTTAAGGCAGTCATCTTTCATCCTCAGTCAATCTATGTCATCAGCTCAGAATAATAATTTAAAGTTATTTAGTTAGATATTTGTGCAGAGTAATTGCATCTTTATATTATTCAAGTCAAAGTGCATAATTCTGTAGAGTAAGAACTTTTATTATTATTAAAATAATTGATTGCAAATGCCAGCAGGGTAATATGATAGCTTGTTAGTTTCAAAGCCTGGAGCCATTTTACAATACATGTTCGTCAATGCTCTACAGGAGGGTGATGATTTTCTTATCCACAATTACCAGGAACAGTGTAGTTCAAATCTCAGTCCTTCATCAAGTCTTTGTGGTTTTCTGTACCAGTAAAGTGGTTATAATATAAGCACTTTCTCCATTATTTTCTAGCCAGTCTAGGGCTTCCTCTTTCCTCCAGCCTGTTTTTAAGAATGGATGATGATGAACAAAAAATGAAAGAAATAAGGTGTGTTAGATCCTGTAAGATAATATTTACTTTACCATTATTTATAAGAGAAACCTAAATCTTTGATGCATTACAGTTGTCTTAAACTTTTATTCACCAGAGAGCCAGAGAAGAAACAAGTTGACCTGCAGCTTCCAAAGGTCCAGCAAGACGAATATTACGGCCCGGAGCTAGTATTTGAAAAGCCAGTATCCTCATTTCAGGAAAAGATTGTAAAACTTAAACAGGGAGCTGGAGAAGGAGGCAGTGTGACATTCAAGAAAAGGAAAGGTACACAAGATAATAGCAAAATAATGAAGAGGAGAAATGATTTATAGTTTCAAGTGTTCTCATTACGTATCATATATATACTGTACTTATAATTCTGTAAACAAACAAAATGATGGTACAAACAAATGATTTAGTGAGTATATGGTTAGATATAGAAAACAGGTTTCTTGTAGAAAGTTTAGATGAATGCAATATATATAATGCATAAAGCTTTCAATTTACAGCAGTGTTATGCAATCTTATGACACAAGTGAGAAGTTGGTATACAGTAGTTCTAATGTCTTTCATTTAATTGTCATATAAAAATAATTGTATAGATGCAGAAGTGGGAAAGGATATTTCATATAACTAAGAGAGGAAATTGTAAATGAAAGTTTGGTAACGGTTATATATGAATGTTAGGGTAGTTCCAAGAGGCAGACCTAAATTGACATGGGATGAGGTCCTGCAGAATGACCTAAGAGATTAGGGTCTAAGTATAAATGATGCACATGTCTAAATAGCCTGGAGAGCCACCATTAGGTGAATGAGGCTAACACATGCTAGCATGTATAATAATTTTCAAAACTAAACTAAACTAAACAATTGAATGAGGCTGATAAATTTCAAGCTGGGACCAATGGTTTAAGGCAAAAACTTCACACCATTGTATTACAGTATATGGTGTTTCTCTCTCACTGGTCTAAAATTGAATTTATCCTCAGATTCATGATGAACAACTGATGTTCATGACTAAATTGTAGTATTATTGCAGATACCAGTACAATACAGTACTAACCATTTTAAAAATATTGTTAGAGCAAAATTTTTCATGCTCTAATAGGCTCCATGACCACAGAAATAAATAACTTTATATTTTACTGTTTTATTACTGAAATATTACCGTATATACTCTATTCTTGATGTGCTACAGTACCAGTTTTCTCTAACCCTATTTGAGTACTTGTTTATATTGACTTGCCATGCTTTAACATAATCAAAATTTCCATTATTATATTAGTGCTAAGTATAGCATATATTCGGGAAAAAAATATGTAATACTGCAGACATGACTGAAAACTGACATTAAAATACATTCCACTCAACTGGTGACATGAAGGGTGTAATGGACAGTTAATGAGATGAGGTCTTTGATAAATACAGGGTGTCTCGCGAGTTGTAGTGGAGCCGAAGGGATATGAAAGATTATGCAATTCTAAGCAAATAATACTATAAATATGTATTTTTTTATAAGCCGATTTATGTGTAAATACAGGGGATGTGTTAGCAAGCGGTGTTACAAGCCATTGTCGTGGCTGGTTACTCCCGCCCAGTGTTGCTGTCAAGTGATCCTTTTTATATATTGTTTATTTACATGTTTTTTTCTGAATTAAGTTCTACCAATAAACGTCCTTTAAGCGATTGCTCGCGAGACACTATATATTAAGTGGAAATATGTTGGACATGGATGTTACCTTTTCTGTTCAGTTTATCAAAAACTATGAGATGATAGAGTATTATCTTACAAACCGTCACTATAAACAAGTGGTTCTTAACCCCTGGGTGGTGACCAGGTGACCAAGAAACTCTCCAGATTATTTTTACTGTCCTATAATTTTTTTTAAATAAATCATAAATAACCTTTTGTTCATAATTACCTAGGCACATAGGATTAGACAGTTTAGCATCACTCTGAAGTCAAATATAGGTGATTTTAAAAATCATACTGAAAATAGTGTTTAAGAATAATGAACATTGGTAGCCAATAAATGTTCTAGACAGCATTTTGGGTCGTTGCTATAAATCATAATGTTTCAAAAAGGAACTTGCAAACATTGGGCCACAGGGGAAATAAAGGGTAATAAATTGGCAAACGTGGCCTCCACCACATGCCCACAAGCTCTGGTTGACGATCCCCACAAACTCTAACTTGTTAAACCTGTGAAAAAAATAAATACAGTATTAATATCAGAAATAAAATATGTAAAGCATACTGTTAAAGATGATGCGAACACTACACTATACCTATACCTGTACAGAGGATATAAAACAAAAAAAAAAAATAAAAAAATAAGAGAAACTATTAATACAGTGAAAGCTCCTTTATCCGGCATTCTGGTAACCGGAAACTTCCCATATCCGGCATTTTTTTCACAAAGATAAATATAGCAAAAAAGAACTGTCACGCTCACCCACTCAGAGCGCAGAGTGAGAAGGGAGTGACGAGTGTTAAAAGTGAAGAGAAGTGTACTGTACTGTTACTTTACAAATGTAAATACAGTATTACAATTCGTATTAAGCATATTAAATGCATATAACAATTTATAATAAGGTTTTCACAGACAACTCATGACTGAAATGAGTCGTCGTCATGTTTGGTGGTGGTGGAGGGGGAAGGGGGGGAGATAGTGTGATATCGTTTGTTTACATTTTATTAATATGCACTCTCTGGTTTTCCTACTCCTTTCTCTGTTCGAGAAAAACCTTCCATCTTGATATGGAAGGATATGGCCTTCCGTTTTGTAAATGCACCACCTGACATGACAGTGTTGAAGTTAACCCATAATTACTAAAAACTAAACGAGTGAGTCATACACAACGCAGGCTAGGCCTATATATATTCCTTTGACATTGAGCTAGGGTGAATGGAGACTAAGGGTAGGGGGGGGGGAAGGAGCACGGGAGAAGTGGTGGCAACACACACACACACTTCATAGACGACAGTGATATAATTTCCTGACATGTTTATTATAATTTCCCTCATTATGTAAAAGAACTTCTCGGATTTATTTGAGAGTCATCTGTATATATACATAAATAGGTATGTAATGATGTGTAAATAATGTACCTACCGAAATTCTTTGTATCGGGGTCTATTAAATACAGGTTTAACTGTACTTGTGAAAGAATGTAGAGTAACGTAATTTTAAAGTATTGTACACTTTCTTGTATCCGGAAATTTCTCGTATCCGGAACATTCTCGGTCCCACTGGTGCCGGATAAAAGAGCTTTCACTGTACAAGCAATGATTTGTCAGATAACTGCAATGATAATTACAAGTTATTGTTTTGATTCACTGCCATTACTCTGCCTGTGACTTGTTTTTTGCATACAGCCCAACCACCAAACCATTTTGTCTTCCCCGTCAATAAAACTAACTACAGTATGTACCTATCTGTAACAGTGACAACTCAGCCACTCACAGGAACTCTCTTTTTTTTTTTACTTAAATGCAGTCAACCAATTGCAAAGAATCCTTTTCACTCCTTGCCTCTACAAGATTGGGATATAAGGCTAAAAGGTACTTCCACACACAGTATGTTTAACCAATACATTTAATATACAGATGATGATGTTGATGTTCTCCCGGGGCAGAATGGCTTCTGCCCCACAGACCCCTGGTACACTCTGGTCGCAGTGAAAAAATGAATTAAAATAAAGGAGGGGCTGGCCCTATATGCCTGGACTACCGAAGCACATCCCAGGGAAATGGGACCAGAGCTTACTGGACCAGGGAGTTTGGGGGAAAAGCTTTGATCCCACAGCCAGTGCTGTGGGCCCACACAGATGATTATTTCTACTCTACTCTTCTATTGTAAATGGGGTCATAGCAGGTGGTGAAAGACTACTTCTAGCTGCATTTAACAGGACAGTTCTACTGTACTGACATAACACTGAACAGATTCTTGACTTACCCAGGTAATCATCCATGAGGGTACCAATAGCAAACTGAAAAGAGAAGCTGCATGAGTAATCTGTTACAAATGTTAGAATATTATTAAATCTATTAGGCTGAAATATATTTTGGAAATGAAAAGTATGTATATACACAGCAAATGCATCTATAGCAAGTTCACCAACAACCCTGAGAACAAGGTGAGCCAATCAAGGGGAAGTCTGTACTTACAATATCAGTGGCGTCAACTCGTGTCCCGACGATCTTTACTCTTATCTCATCGTCTTGCTGGATAACTACTTCCTGAAAGAACAAAGCACAAGATATTACTTCAGTGCATAAACACATATGCTGCACCTTTTGTCTACCTTACAAATGACGACAGATTAAGAAAATTATTACAGATTTATACAGTAGTTAAAATTGAATAAAAAAAAATGACTTTCTTCCCCAAGTATCACATCAACAGTACTGTACAATATACATAATTATATGTGACCTACTTTATGAAACCAAAGCTATAAAAGCAGAATGTAAGTTATAATATTGAGGAAGAGAACATGCAGTAATCTAACAAGGAAAAATACTACTGTACAGATTATAAAGTAAAATACAGTGTAGTATAACAACACAGTGTTAAACTTGAAGAATAGAAATACATCCAAGAGTGCAGAGGGTCCTTCTACCAATGAATGATGGAATACAGTGAGTGCTCAACTTGCCTCGTCTCTGCTCTTGTAGCACGGAGGATTGGAGTTAGGATCAAACTCGAGGTCCTGGGGTATAGACTGGAACAAAACAACAAATTACGGTCACAAGCCAGTCAGTAGCCCCTCCAGTCAGATTACTTTCGGTACTCGGATTATTCTATTCTGGTTAATGAAGCAACAACAAAACCTCTCTAACTGGTGAGGTTTAGATTACAGTACATTGATTAATTTACTTAGTCATGACACACTGTACAGTTTATCAATCATTTTGCTCTGGCCAAAGTAAGCAACTTTACTCAGGACTGGAAAACCTGACTGAAAAATCAAAGCTAATCCTTAAATAAGTACAAGAGATTCCTCAGGACATATAATTAATACAATATTTTGTGCTCGCTATTATTATCTGCTTAAAGTAACTAATATATTCAGAATATACTGCCTCCCGTGTAGAGAGTCATAGGTTACTCTTTCCTAGTAGCAATAGACAAAAATAATAATCTAAAGTATTGGTAAACATTACTGTGCAATGCCTTACATGTCTAGAGATGAAGCACTGCATGGGTCCAATCTCACAGAAAAGGCCAATTTTGTTGATTTGTGTCACCATAGCATCCAGGACCTCTCCTTTAAATGGTCTGAATACAATGGCCTTATACTGGGAGGTGGTGAGAATAATTGGTGAGTGACATGACATAATAGCATTGTATATGTGAACAGCATTAAACATTTTATACCATATTCAGCACACAATAAGCAGGAAATCATCTATTAATTATAACTCAGTATATCATACTCATATACCGGTATGCTAATACCATACTTTATAAAAAATTATCCAAAAACATGAGTTTTCTTTCCTAGAATCAGGTAAACACATACCATATTTCATGAAGTTATGAAAAATTTAACATATCAATACTCAATGTGTCAAAACTCATTAGTGTAAATCAATTAAATTGTACTGTAAATAGATCACATACAATACAGTATATATACCAGCATAAATTTAGTCCCTTCACCCTTGCTAAAGTTGCTTTTCAATAATGCATAATATAATCATTAAAATCTGACCTTTAAGAAAAATATACTCTCTGTAGTCAGTTTGTTTTTGACTAAGGTTACCATATTGTAGATATTGCACCAGTGCAGCACTGTTTATATAAAAGAGTGAACAAAGAGCTATACAGTATCAGCAAGACTAAGAACAGATACTGTTATTGTTTTTTGTGAATATGATCAAAGGATGATGATGAGGAGGCAATTCTTTAGTTGTCTGTTAATAATTGGTAGACATTAAGCTCACAATGAGTGAAAACTGTATTACACAGGTGCGACATTTACAATTCTCAGTCTGGAGATCTGTCCTCAGGCAAGAATACCCCGAATATAGTGCATGACTCACTTTGATGGGGTAAAGGACAAAGCCACGGCCAACCTGTATCATACCCGAGGCTATGTGGTCAATGGTCGTCACAGCAATCACAAATCCATACCTGTGAAAATCAAGATCACACTTTCAAGTTCAAGTTCAAGGTCCCGCAGAGGGCTGCTCATATAAGAGTATCTGTCGTGTTGACGATGTTGTGGTCCCGATATGATTGGTCTGTATTGTGATTAACTTAGGGAATCATTGTACCAGTACCATGTCATCAATGTTCTTGCACACAGTCCTATACACAGCACATTACCAAACTTCAGCAATACAGTCCTAATATTTGTTCTAATACCATTAAATATATGTAGCACAAAGCTGAAATATCATATTTGCAATGCCTATCACAGACTTACTTGCCAGTACAAGTCCCTTCAACCTCAGTAAAGAGCATCTGTCTGACTGTGTCCATCAACTGTGGACCAAAGTACCGAGGGTGGAGCAAAATCTCGTGCTCTAGTGATATCTGAAATTCATTAAAAATAGTCATTCTTGTTCATCTTCACATAATGCCGCATGAGAATAACAGGGTAAATAATACAGTCCAATACAATACAAATGGTCTAGCGGGGCATAGAATATCTAACAAACACCTATACAAGTACTGAACAGTTTCCAATGTGCTACCGGTATTTATAATATTTACTACTACCACCATTATCCTCTGATACTAATGAAGGGCTTCGTCTTCTTACGTGATAAAACATCGCAATGGATGAGGCGACTTCTCAGCTCTACACTAAAAAAAATGAAGAAATTCAAATGCTCTTGTCAGGACACTCAGGAGTCAACAGCAGGACAGCCGAGGATGTAAACATAAACAAACCAATGCTGTGTGGCCTGTGACGAGTTTCATTTTATAGCCTTTCTATTGGTATAATTATGTTATAGATATTTATCATTATGTAAAAGAAAATAAAGATGGGAGTTAGGGATACTTTAAATATTTTATCATTACTCTGATATACTTTAGGATAAATAAAAAAAGCTTGCGCAAGTGAAAGATCATTTGTTTCATATTTTAGCCAGAATCTCACAAGTACCAATTTGTATCTGGCAACACTGCATCGAGTTCCCTTCCCAGCTGCCCGTCTCCTCGATTGGTGAGTAGTGAATGGCAGGCTCTTTTTGATCTTATATTATCTCGGTCATCCGTGTTGTAGGTGTCCCTGAGAGTAGAGGTAATTGTTATTGAATCATTTAAGGATGTATTTGTAGGACAATCTCTTAAGTGTTATTGATGAATGTTTAGCTATATTTATAATAAGGTTACATGTGTACGTTTGTTTACATGCCATGTTAGTGTCTACCATAAATATATACTGTTATTACTGTATCTTAATAACCGTCTACGTTATCTAGGCATTGCATAGTAGTAGTAAATGTGTGTATTGGTATTTTAATGCTTCTGAATGTTTTTTTTTTTAATATTTACCAGTAACAAATAGTATGGATATTGGGTTCAGACAAATCCTGTCGCTGGCTGGCTCTTTGAAATTCCATTATTTTATCAACATGTGGATATAGTTTAAGAACTTGAACTTTAATGTCAGTTTGGTAAATTTTTCATTTCAAAGTGCAAATAAATTATGCGAGTATTTCATACAAATCGTGATTTTTAAATTTATTGTAAGATTCGTGCGATTTTAACGGCAAATGTTAAGACAATTCACATTTCACAAATGGATAATGCAACTATTATTAAATCAGCCATTCCCTGTATGACATAAGTTCGAGATTGCATTATGAGCATGTTTGATGCCCCCTTCCCCCGAGAGTCTGGATTGACGACTAATACATGTAAATAATGCATTGAACAATTAATATTTATGTTTATTAACTTTATAGTTAGAGCTAGCCTGACTTTACCTAAATTAAATTTCATACACAATAATGTCATGGAAGGTTTTAGTTTTTATTGATGCTTACTTATGCCATATATGGGGTCTTGATAAAATTATACCTTGGTCATCTTTGTCGTCCAAGCATGGGATTGGGATACGAAGACCGTTTTGGGGACGTTTGGTATCCACAGAAAAACTAACATGGATATGAAATAAGTGTTTTCGTCGGCAGGCGTGGGTAAACAGAATATAAAGGTAATGTGATACGAAGTAATTAAACACTTCATCTTCTATTGCAGGCAATCATGGCTAAGTCGAAGAACCACACCAATCACAATCAGAACCGCAAGGCACACAGGTATGTCAATACATTATCTTACTATTATATGTTCTTCCATTATAGTCACACCATTGGGGGCTCTATACCTACATACGGTAATCACAATGATGCCAAACCTTGCCTCAATTATCAAATTAGGTTCTGGCTAGCACAGTGGTAGAGTCTGTGGCTGCAATTCTGCGGCCCAGCGTTCGATCCTTGTTCGGGACACTATAAAAATGTCCTGTGAGCAGGTGGTGGGGGGTTTGAGTCGGCTGTCTGAGGTCTTCCTGCTTACACAGCCATAGCCGAAGCTGACTCAGGTCTCACGTGGGTGGTGAGGTCTCTGGGCCACTCATCATCCTTGTGATGCATGCTATAGTTTGTTTCACGCACACAGTGTGCGCTACGCTCTGTCCCATTGACTGTGCCACTTATTGGCGGACCTTTAACCTTTACAGTGTGAAATAAAATTAAACCTTGGATGTGAAAGGATGGAAAAAGTGAAGGAGCTCAAATAATTTGGAAGAGTGCTGTGTGAATATGTGAGCAGGGTTGCGCTGCATACAATAATTATGGTACTTGTACCATAATTCATTGTCTGCTTACCATGTACCATAATTTTGAGACATTTCATTTTCTCTTGTTCACAACCTTAGATTTGGTACCAGTGTAGTTGTCATAGGCCTATAATGGCTATTTATTATTCCACATCACACCAGGATATACAGTGCTTTAGTATGTAGGCTACAGGGTCATTTGTTTCATAGCATAGATTGGGGGATTGAGTAACTTTGAATTTTCCAACTTCATCACAGGGTAGCCCGTTAAAGGCTTTACCTTACAACCAAAGTATACTGAGATTTCTGACCACCTTAATTCCTCTCTCTTACTGTCTACTTTTGTTCTGTATTTATGTAAAGGTTGCAGTTGTGAACATGGTGGTGGTGATTCCCATTTAGTCGATTTTTCAAATGACCAGATTCTCTAATGTTTGTTGTTGTGGTAGGGCAATGGTGGTAGTTGTAGTAGAACAATGTTGGTAGTATAATATATAGTATCTAGTTGTAGTAGGGCATTGTCCAGCGTTGGAACATACAAATTAAATAACTATAGGAAGTAAAGAGTATATTATTAGATGATATAATTAAAAAAAACTTAATGACGACAAGTATAGCGTGAAGTGTGAGTAAAGCGAAGTAGGTCCAGACTAGACATGAAGACAATACAAAATAAAAGAGTTCACAGAAAAGAATATGGGAGGAATGAGGGCCTTGAGAGGGTAAATAAGGGGAAGGAGTACATGAGGGAGAGTTATGTAAATGAGTGGTTTTGACAAAGCTAGGAGAGATGCTGGAACTCTTTTGCCATAGCCAAGTATATATATTTTTTCCCATAATTCTTGGTACATTTAGGGAACTATGTATGAAGTTTATAAGCATCTTGCAAAGTGCAGTAGAATGAATTTGCTTTGTATATTGTATTTATAATTTTATTTCTTTTCAGGAACAAAATCAAGCGACCCAAGAAGGAGAGATACCCTTCCATGCGAGGGGTGAGTATCTGGGGAAGGAAGTAGAGTACTGTACTGTATTGTTAACTCCACCCTAACCAGCAATGGTACTTGTGTAGTTTCCTCTACTTAACCATATGGGTATATATTCTGGGATTATATTGAGTTGAATTAGGTTTTACATCAAATATATTTTGCAAGTGAGTCTATGAATTTTCACCAGGATTTCAATATACATTAGTAGCTTTTTTTATACTAGCAGTGTTCAATTGAATGTTGCCATACTTTAGCCTCTAACTAGCACAGTGGTAGAGTACGCGGCTGCAGTTTCTGTGGTTCAGCAATCAGTCTGCTCAGAACACTGTAAAACTCTTCACTGATGCCAGAGGTTACTACCCCTGTGAGCTGGGGGTGGGGGGTTTAAGTCGACTGTTTGTAGTCTTTCTGCTTACGCAGCCATAGCCAAAGCTGACTCAGGTCTCACGTGGGTGGAGAGGTCTCTGTGCCACTCATAATCTATGATGTGTCCTATAGTTGTATTTCATACAGGCTAGTGTGTGATTCACTCTGTCCCATTGTCTAATACTCATTGGCGGTATTTACCTTTACTTAGTGATGCAAATTAAAAAAAAATTCTACTGTTGGTGCATTTTATGATACTGTACTAAAATATATTGCACACATTGAGACCCATTGTATAGTTTAATTTGCAGTAACTATTTCTCCTTTCAGGTTGACCCTAAATTTTTACGCAACTTGAAGTTTTCCCGCAAGCACAACCTGAGTTCGAGGAAGCAGAAAGAAGTTGCAGCCCAGCGAAAACTGGAGAGAGAAACCCAGGCGAAAGCTGCAGGGACGACTGAACCTTAGATGTTGAGCGCTGTTGTGACTTATGGAGATAATTAAATAAAAAAAAATTGTGCAGTTCAAGTTTTTATTTCACAGAACCTTATTTAATCATTCTTGACATTTTCATTTGTAAGTTTTGGTATTACTGTTTTGCTCTGGCCTATCCTTTAGGAAAGAGTCTATGGGGGAACAAGATGTAGTCCATGTGAAGGCAATTATCACTGACCTGAGTGGTGTAAGACTAAGTAATTATATTTGAAATTTCTTATGCCATGCAAGAGGGTTAGTTGGTGTCAGTGAGGACAAAAATAGAGCCTGCTGGGTTTTCCGGTGAAATAAAAACGACCGACAGACTTCTCCCTTATGGTACAAGCCTAACAACCAACCCAGGTGAGAATTAAATTATATTTTCTGGTTAACAGTGTTGCAGCAAATATAAAGCGAGATCATTTAAGCCTACACAAAATATTGACTATCTGGTACAATTCAGCTGGCTTAAAATAAATACTGGACTGACTGCAGTGTATATGAAACTTTCATCTAAGGTTATATTACTCTGTAGGGAAACGGCATTTTCATCAGGTGAAAAAAATATAGCCTATACTGTAGGCCTACATTTGAGTTTACTTGGTATCCCCTTCAAACTTATATGGTGCTTGCTACCAGTGTTGCCAACCGTAGGGTAATCGCCCTATATGTAGGTCATTTCGACCTCAAATCCTTGTCTGTAGGGCGTAGGGTAATTTTACAGAATCATAACGAAACGTAGGACGTTACATTATTTTGGTATAAGTGATAACATATTTTGTAACAATAAAATATCATATAAATGGTATAGATATATGTTAAAAATGTATTGCTTAAAAATATCTATTACCTTCAACTACATAAAAAATAAAAAAATATTATGAAACGTGCACCATTGAAATTGTAACAGGCACTTTTGGAAATAGAAAATTGTAATAAATAAAAAAAAAGGGAAATAGTCGCCATATTTAGTCGGTCTCAAATTATATAGAAGGGCCCGACTGAGAGAGCATTATTTCTCTAGCAGAAATAATAGCAAAAACCCACAAGATCAAGATAAAAACAAATATATATATTGGTGTATGAGGTGCAGAATAAAGATCAAGATAATTATAAGGTGCCGTTGTAAAGGCAATATTTCCCATCAACCATTGAAATTGTAACATGCATTTTTGGGAATAGAAAATTGTAAAGTAAAAAGGGAAATAGATTAAGATAAAATATATATATATAAGTTTATAAGGTGCCGTTGTAAAGTCAATATTTCCCATCAACAACATAACCAAAAAGTTGCTACGAGCATTGCCCTTGGGAGTTCTGTATCACAAACGTTAAACATAAACTCGACTTACCACTATATAAAAATGTAGCCTACGGTGACGTGGCCTGTTGGTCATAGAGTTAGAATTTTTTAATGCACACTCGAGCCCACATTGTATATTCAATAATGGGCTACACGCGTGCAAGACAATAAATATCAGCTGTGTCTGGAAGTAAGTTTGAGAGAGTTTCCCCTTGAAATTGTCAGCAGGCTGCAGTTCTCTCAGTGGATGCGCACAGGAGCAAAATACAGCTGGGACCTAAAATAGCCGGATATCGCAACACATAAATACCCTCATTTATGCAATCATAATATCAGATATATAAAAGGAGGTTAATAGGTATAACAGCTACGTTATAAATAAATTGATAAAACTGTACGTTTGTTATGCGATGGTGGTATAGTGGTGAGCATAGCTGCCTTCCAAGCAGTTGACCCGGGTTCGATTCCCGGCCATCGCATATTGAGATTTTGTGTTAAAAAAAAAAAATATATATATATTGTAACCAACGTTACAATTGTATATATTTTTTTTATCATACCGATATATTGTAATATAAAGATTAAGGGCGTATATATGTACACTCGTTATACGTAATATCTGACCAGAGTATGAGGAGCAGAAAGCTTCGAATCGCCTGAGCAGTCTGTGGTATTGCTCATTTCCCCACCCAGTCAAGGCTGCCACTCGTAGGGGATTTCAACCTAACGTTGGGGGTAGGGGATACCTACGGGGAAAATGGCAATGTGTAGGTGGAAAATGACGATATATAACCATAATGTAGGGGATTTTTCACACACAAGAAAGTAAAATTCAAATCCAAGTCGATTATCTTCAAACGTAAACGAACACAATTTTATTTCTCCCTATTATACTTGTTAGATAAATAGATATATGTCTTCATAGGCACTCTTAAAAGGTATTCTAATATTTAATGAATGAAAATGGCAGGAATATTGTTATAATACAGGTATAGCCAGAAATACGAGGGGAGCTAAAAACAGCTGTGTAACTAGGGGCGTTTGAAGATGGTCGACTTGAATTTGAATTTTACATTCTTGTGTATGCTTATATCGTCAATGAAACAGATGGGCATGATTTGCATATATTATGAAATAACAAATGAGAATATTTTCTTTGCATCCCAGGATCATCCAATGAGCAAAAAATCGCAAGTCCATGGCAGTGTTTATTATATGCCTCATTTCCCCACTCAGTAGTTAGGCTACACTTGCATACAGTACACGTAGTTCTTTAAATATTACCAGAGTTTGTTTATTTCATGGAATACCAAAGAAAAGATTATTATTTTACACCAAAAAGTATTTTCTACAAGTTTTGTAATGAAATTATGATATAAAAAAAATATTTATTTTCCCCTTACGGTAGGCAATATGTAGGCCACCGGTAACAAGTATTTAAAATGTATTTAGGGAATTTTGATCCAATATTACGAATTTTCAAACTTATTTTATTAAATTGACGTTTTGAATACTCCGGGAACACACCGTCTAGTCTATTTACGTATCACGTGTGTACTGCAGTATTTGTACGAATATTATTCCCGTCCTTATTGCATTTAAAAATGTAAATTACGCAAATGCCGTAGCCACATTTTATACTTATACTGAGTGTTTATTGTAAAGAATGACCCAGGTACTGCTGTATTTAGACATAAAAAAATATATTCCGTCGACCGTGACAGGACTCGAACCTGCAATCTTCGGATCCGAAGTCCGACGCCTTATCCATTAGGCCACACGGTCCTTAAAATGAAATGTTGCCACATATTTATTTATTGTAATAATTGATTTATTGTGTTGGTCTTATAAATATAGAATACTGCTGCTGTACAATAATTTACACGTTAGAGTTTTCTATTGAACGATCAAAATGTAGTATGCATTTTCCTGTTTAACCAAATCATATACTGACATGACTAGCTTAGCTTTTGTGGTCTCAGAAACAAGAAGGAAAATTAATAGGCTGATGAGGCAACTTGGGTCCGGAGAGGTCAAGAAGAGAAACTAGAATAATAAGTAACTTGGGGTCAGAGCGTGTCGTACCAATGAGGGCAGTGGTCGTACGGGATCTAGTTCAGCAGCAGGGAGAGGAAAGAGGAACCCTGATGGGAGCTAGAGACTACAAGATAAATTACAAAAGTGAGGAAGGGAAAGTATATACTGTAGATAAGGGAAGGTCAGTAAAGAGAAGATCAGTAGGGTTTGAAGGGATGGGAAATATTAGCGAGCTACTGCATCAGGTGACTTATATTTAAAATTTCGAGCAATAAAAATCGAAGGATGGGAAAGGTCAGAGAGGGTATGAAAGGGGTGGGAAAGGTCAAGGGGAAGAGATGGGAAAGGTCAGGAAGAGGGTATATGAAGGGATGGGAAAAGTCAGGAAGAAGGTATGAAGGGATGGGAAAGGTCAGGTGAAGTCAGGAAGATAATATGAAGGAATGGGAAAGACAAGGGGAAGTCAGGGAGAATGTATGAAGAGATGTGAAAGGTCAGAAGAAGTCAAGGAGAAGGTATGAAGTGATGGGAAAGGTCAGGGGAAGTCAGGGAGAGGGTATGAAGTGATGGGAAAGGTCAGTAAGAGGGCATTAGCGTCAGAAGAGGGGGACAGTCAGCAATTTATATAAGCTGGGTGGGATGGGATGGATGGTAGGTAGCCTACAGGGGTTGTCAGGTCTGTCCTTTTTAGATCAATCTGTCCTATTTGAAATCTGTTTGGACTACATATTTCATTTTAAAAAAAAAATCTTTTCCTGTCCTATATTCGAGGAATTCATATATTTTTTCAATATATGCATTAATAGTACACACAAGAGTCATCCTTATGTATATACATCATATGTACGAATATTCTTAACATAACCATGAGTGTTTTTACGCCTTTTATATTATCCTCTTTCGTCCTGTACACGTTCGCTTTTGATATCTGGAGTGTGAAGCCGTTGGTCTGATATCTTGGCCTGCCCTAGTGCCCTTGCCGCTTGCCCTTGGGTCTGGTAGTGTGAGCTAAGTGTTAGCCGCGTTATGGTGTGTAATACGTGATTATATATAAATTTATAGGCTACCGTTTGAGTGTACCAGAATAGTGTCTCCTATATAAATGAAGAGAGCATATATATATATATATATATATATATATATATATATATATATATATATATATATATATATATGCAAAATAACCATAGGAGAAATAATAGACATAACAGTAAGTACTTTCGTATATTACATCCTCATACACACATCCCACGGTGAAGTGAGGTTTCTGCATATATATAAGGAGCTGGTAGACTGGTATAATATTATATAGTAAGTTGGATGGTGGGTGGAATGGTAGGTGGGTGTAAGGGGATGGTAGCTATAGGTGTGATGGTGTGTTTGTAATGGTAGATGGGTGTAAGGGGATGGTAGGTGTGATGGTGTGTGTGTGTGGGTGTGAGGGAATGGTAGCAATAGGTGATATGGTGTTGGTGTAATGGTAGGTGTGATGGAAGGTGTGGGTGTAATGGTTGGTGGGAGGGGATGGTAGGTGGATGTGAGGGGATTGTTAGCTATAGATGTGATTGTAAGTGTGGACGTGAAGGGATGGTAAGTGAGTGTGAGGGATAGACAGTTGGTGGGGGTAAAAGGAATTGTCATTAGCACTCTCAGGAGCCCGGATTACTCTATAGTCTCCACACCCAGGTACCAGCAGCACCACATGTCAACACCCAAACCTTTCCCACGAGAAGACCAAATGCACCTCAAGATCACCAGTCCTTAGGGGGGAAGGAAGAGTGTGAAGGAAGATATGTACAGCCGGCAGCATATATTCGCGTCCATCTCATGTACAGTATATTTAATATTGCTATTATGACCAGATAGTTGCATTCTGAACCAGTTTTTATTCCAGCAACATACGTAATTAACCATATGAATTAAATTTGCATTACAACATCACTATAGCTAATGCATACACAGGTGGAAATTAAGCGAACTTATGCTGCCGACTGTACTGTACAGAAGGGAAGATGGCAGGAAGAGAAATAGGTATAGGGAAGAAAATAGGAAAATGGATAGAAAGGGAAGGGAAATAGGAAAATGGATAGAAAGGGAAGGGAAAGAAGAAAGAAAACGGATAGGGAAAGGAAAGAGGAAAAGGGATCGGGAAGGGAAAGAAGACAGGAGGTAAAGGAAAAAGGAAGAGGGATAAAGAAGGGAATGAAGAGGTACAGAAAGAAAAGAAAGAGGAAGAGGAAATGAACAAAATTAAGAATAGTAAGGATCGGAATGTGAGAGGGATGGAAGAGGAAGAAGAAATGTTAGGAGAGAGTGTGATGAAAGGGATGGAAGAAGAAGAGAGAAGGAAGAAGAAATGTTAGGAGAGGGTGTGATGGAAGAGGAAGAGAGAAGGAAGAAGAAATGTTAGGAGAGAGTGAGAGGGGTGGAAGAGGAAGAGAGAAGGAAGAAGAAATGTAATAATAATAATAATAATAATAATAATAATATACGGTTTATTGGTGAATGGCAGCTGATAGGCTGAAAATATACATAATACATTTAAAATGATAATAAAATGAGGATGAATGAGTGGATACATGTATAAATATTAGAGATGAATAATAAATTGATTGCAGAGCATAGAAAAATACAGAAATATACAAATACAAATATATAAATACTATGGTACTGTACATGTGTACATGTCCTGGGAGAGTAGTGGTGTCAGGTCAGGATTAGGATTAAGGGGGGGATTAATATTGAGGTGCAGTGTGGGCCTGTGTGTGTGTGTGTGTGTGTGTGTTATTTAGGAGTTATTTATTGTGTTGACTATGGTTGGTATGGCGCTTTTCTTATATCTGTCTGTGGTTGCTCTGATAGGTTTAATTTTGTTGTGGTGTCTTGTAGTGCGTCTGGGAGGTGGGTTTAGTGGTGGTAATAAATGTCTATGTCTGGGGTGTGTGAGGAGCTTGGTCCCAAACTGTTTGAGGATGTGCATGTGGTGGTGGGAGAGTGTGGTCAGGTTCAAGGTGGTCAGGGCAAGTTCGTAGCTGGTATATGTTACGCCGAGTATGATTTTGCAGGCTCTTTTTTGAACTCTTTCTAGCTGTCGTTGTTGTGTGAGAGTGAGTGAAGAAGCCCAGGCTGGTGCTGAATAGGTGAGTTTGGGAAGAATGAATGTTAGGAGGGAGTGTGAAAGAGATGGAAGAGGAAGAAGAAATGTTAGGAGAGAGTGTGAAAGAGATGGAAGAAGAAGAGAGAAGGAAGAATAAATGTTAGGAGGGAGTGTGAGGAGGGTGGAAGAGGAAGAGAGAAGGAAAAAGAAAGAAAGAAATGTTATAGGAGGAAGTGTGAGAGGGAGGGGAGGGGGGGGGGTTCGAGGTTCCTTCCTCGTTGGTTAAACACGCCTGACCTGACCTCTGAATTTGACCACGTGTTGCTATATATGTGTACTGTACTGTAGGTCAAATTTTGCCGCTTCTCTGCAAGTAATTTTGGTCATGTTCTATTATCATTTTATTCTCTGCCAGTTAATTGTTTTTGTAATGTTTTATTATTATATTGTCTGTCAGTTGTTTTTGTTATTATTTCATTCTCTGCCACTTGTTTTGTTATGTTTTATTATTATTATTATATCTGTCAGTTATTTTTGCCATGTTCTATTATTATTTTATTCTCTGCCTGTTATAATGACCAAACTGTCTGGGATATACACAAAGGATATAGGGAAGAAAATAAGAGGAAAGGAGATGAGAAGGAGTGGCGAATTAAGAAGAAGGGAGTGAGATATGATGGAAAGGAAAAATTAACAAGCATAAAAACATCGAACATAAGAACATAAGAAATAAGGAAACTGCAGTAGACCAGCTGAGTTGGTCCATGCAAGGTAGCTCCTGTTTAAACCCATCCCTTTTCATCCATATATCTATCTAGCTTGATTTTAAAATTATCTACTCTATTTGCACTAACTATCTCCGCTGGAAGTTTATTCCGCTCGTCTACTACCCTATTTCCATACCAATGTCTTCCTATTTCTCTTTGAAAGGAGAATTTTGCTCATTTAAACCCATTTGATCGAGTTCTGCTGACCTGATTACTGAACTTTAGAACTTTACTTATATCACCCTTATTTATTCCCTTAAACCCATTTAAAAGTTTCTATGAGGTCACCCCTTACTCGGCGCCTTTCCAATGAGTGTAGTTTGAGGTGTTTTAACCTATCCTCATAACTAAGGTTTCTAATGTTATGTATCTTTTTAGTCATTCTCCGTTGTACACTCTCTAAAGATTGTATATCCATTCTGTAGAATGGGGACCAAAACTGTTTTGCATAGTCTGAATGGGGCCTTACTAGGGCGAGGTACAACTGAAGAATTACTTTTTCTGTCCTATTACTTACGCTTCTTGATATAAAACCTAATATTCTGTTGGCCTTATTTTTAACACTAATGCACTGTCGTCTAGGTTTTAGGTCCATACTAACCATAACTCCTAGATCCTTTTCACATGCAGAATTACTAATATCTAAATTATCTAGTTTATAAATTGAGTCTTCTGCTGTCCTACCCATATGAAGTACTTTACATTTATCTACATTAAATTTCATCTGCCATTTGTTTGCCCATTCCTGCAAAACATCTAAGTCCCCCTGAAGCACCCTCCTATCTTCGAGGAGGAATGAGAGACGAAGGAAGAGTCAGACATATAACAATTTCCTGCTACACATTCCATCACTACCATAATATAATCAGTTTATCTATATACATTATAACACTATCTGTCTATCTATCTATCCATTACATCTTACCTATTAATTAACCTTCTTCATTCCCCCTCCTATATCTTTTGAGAGAGAGAGAGAGAGAGAGAGGAGAGAAAATTGGATTACCTACATATACAGTATGAAGGAAGGGAATGTGGAAGGAGGGGGAAAGAAAGAGAGGGAGGAATCCGTACATGCGTATAACATACCCATACTGTGTGCGTGTTTGTGTGTGTTAATCTTCTGTCGACCAGTCCAGATTGATAAAAAGGTGCACCGTTTTGTTTTTCACTTGGTGTGTGTGTGTTCTGCATATATACTGCAATATGTAAAAGTATAGCGGTAATTATTGCGTGTGTGTATGTTGTGTGTAGGCTATATTAGTAGCCTGTGTCTGTTATGTGAGTATATGCCGTTTGTCTTGAAAGTATATAGTAGGCCTGTGTGTGTGCGTGTGTGGTTAGACCATTGCCAGCGTGTGTGTGTGTGTGAGGAACCGGTAGGCTGTATAGAGAAGCGGTTTGTGTACAGTATGTTCGTGCGTGACTCATCCACGTAGGATTTTGATACGTGTTTGGTTATAAATTATGTGTTATTTAATTTATATTTCATTTACTATCCTGTATCTATGGAAGTGTGTGTGTGTGTGTGTGTTAATGACACTAAGGAGTGTCCATGTGGAAATGTGACCAAGGAAAGGTGCTAAGTGGAAGGAGATTATAAGATAAACCCTACCTGATAAAATCCCGCCCCGATTTTACCTCACCAACATCCCATTCCGCTTCACACACACACAGTATATATATATATATATATATATATATATATATATATATATATATCCACAGGAGAAAGGAAACAGGAACAGTAAGTACTTTCGTATATTACATCTTCAGATGGATATTTTGCATACATTTGCTTCATGGTGTCCTTGAAGTTACTGCATATGTACTGTATAGTAAACAAAGTAATATATATATTTCTTCCCTTTGCACTCCCCCGTATCGTTAATGAACTGTAGGCTACCAGTCATGTACAGTTACAGCTATAATAGTATGTTTATGTAGCACATTGGCATTAAGACGATTATACCAATGTTATATCGTTTATATGACATCAATAACCATGAGAAAATAAAGAAAAACGTAATTTGCGATGTCCTTTACTGAAGAATCAATCAATTAAGTTAAAGGAAAAAAACATTGTTCCTAAAATAACCAACGTACGAACCTCATGATATTTGCAGTGACCTGAGAGGCCAGAGGTGTCAACTCTGGGTCCCTCGATCCATCTTTAATCCTTTCCTTACAGGTCACGAGGTTCGCACATTATAATCTTTCTGCAGTCCAGTGTTTGACCCATGCCTATAGCTCAGTATTCATTCAGTGTTCACCAGTCATCCAGTGAGGAGCCCGGGAATCGAAGCCCATCTCCAGTCTCTACATCCCTGTGATCCTTCCATTCTGTGCTAGTGATGTGATTTATGGCTCCCATGAGTGAGCCAGCTCTTTTGGCTCTTTTCAGTTTAGAGAGCCGGCTCTTAAATGGCTCTTTCGGCTCCCAAACGGCTCTCTACATAGAAATGCAGTGATTATAAAATATGACGATTATGACAGTGTATACCAATAGGCTATATCACATTTCATGAGTAAAGGCTAATTACCTAATGTACATACCTCATTATATTCCTATTCAAAAACTGAAACTCAAACAAGAAACTAAGGTTTTATTTATGAAGAAATAGAAAAGAAAATGGACAGTAGCTTCTCATCCCAAAGGGAGACTGAGGTGTTTTTATTTTTAGCAATGAATACTCTACCCATTAGAATACATAAAAAACAATGGAATAAAATATGAGTCCTCACTGTGTAGGAAAAATAGCCTGATACACGTACAATGACGAGCACTAATTCCTGCTTATGATCTGCTCCTTTCTTCCACCCTCTACCCTAGACAGAGGGAAGATGTAGGTTCCTGTACAGCTGATGAACCTTATTCATTCATTCATTTATTTCAAATTTTCAAAATTCACAGAGAGCCAAAAGAGCCATTTGGCTCTTAAGCGAGAGCCGGCTCTTATCGTTCACTGCAAAGAGCCGGCTCTTTGAACCGGATCGTTCACGAACGACTCATCACTATTCTGTGCCACTCAGTGAACCAGCAGCTATAGGCTCTCCTGTAGGCTGTATAGCCTCTCGATCCGTAACATCTCTGGTTGTGAAGGCGTAGTTACTGGGTTCGTCGTTGCTGCAGAGAACATCTTACTCGAAACTAATAAAGGGTACGTGTTAAGCAGATAGTATTTACACACTTCTATAACGAGTAATAATATAATGTTTTAATGGTGTGTGATGTAGTATTTTGTGTTTAGACAGCCATTTCCATCGTGATTTTGTTATTTATTCCATCAAGTGAAGGCGTGTCACTCGATTGTCTGGCTTTTCCAGCATTAAAATTTTAATATAGCCTGTTTCATTGCCGCATGACGTGATGAAGAAGATATAGAAGCCTATGGATCTAATGAGAATATACAATATAATACATATACCGGGTATATATAATGTGAGAATATACAGTCGATAATCACATCCCTGGAATGATCAACACGTACCGGTAGTAAGCAGTGCGTCCTGGGTCTGCGAATCATTTTACAGTTATTCGTCATCACTTATTTTTTACAATCTTTAAAAAAAAAAATATGTATCGTGTTCGATCATGTGTGTAGTACTGTGAATGATAATCGGTCGGAAGTTAAATGTGCAAACTATTGAAACAGTGATAATATAGTAATATCGGAATGAATAGATTATTACGTCATTGCACAGTAGGTATAATGATTGTCATAACACATCCATTCATAACCACAAGCAGGAGCGGAGTCAGCTGCTGGCTGCCTCTTTCTTCAGCCAAAATTTCTAATTTAAGTGCCTTTTAGATAATGCAGTGTGATATTCAAGTATCGTCGATTTCATATTATAATATATGTACACTAGAAAAAAAATAAAAGGTATAATCGGGGTCTCGAAGTACAGCAGCTCTTGTCTAGAAAGTGAGAGGCCCACCACATGCCACCACAATTATTCACTTGATTGTTCTGGCAACTACATTAACGGTTTCAAAGTCTCGTCAGCAGTACGGTCTCACTTTAGCTATTACTAGCCCTATCACTGAGGAATAGTATAAATTTAGGCTTATTTGTACTTGACGCCACACCTAGTACAGGTGGATGAACTAATAGACGATGAAGGAATTTAATAAGGAATTGCATCATGTCATATCATGCCAACATTTATGCATTTACGTTAATATGTAGTGTGAAATTCTATGTGTGTGTCAGTGTTTGCAGATTGCATTTAATGAACGGCAGATGGTAATATAATGACAGTTCACAGAGGGCTATTATATTTCCGGAAGTAATAAATTTTAATAATTTTCTAATAGAAGTGGTGATTCACTCCCGTTTTAACTAACCATGGAACATTTTTTCTTACTATATTAGCATTATGCCAGTATTCATTAATAAACCTCCACCTGTATAGATCACATATTTAACACGTATTGTATAATTAAGTGATCCATACCCAAAGTCGAGACTGTCTAACCAGCACCTAAATGGATAGATATCCATTATTGCCAAATATGGAGAATTTTCCCTAGACATGAAGAACTAGAAGTAATACTGGGGAAATTCTTTAAAGATTGTTCTAGAGTAAATGGGAAAATTTCCACTAGACGAAATGTCCATTGTAAATATTACCGTGTACGACTATTTTTAAGAGGAAACAGGGAATTTTTGAGGTAAAAAGAGAAATTATGATGTTGCTAAAAGTTGGGGAAATGTTGTCAAACAGACGTGGCAACACTGGTGAGTGGTGACGGACATCGCCTTGAGGACTCGCATAGTGAGTATGACAGGTGGGCGTTTGTTCTTGTTTTATCTTTTTTTCCCCATGACTGACTGGTTGATCTGGTTAGGGGCCAACACAGGGGATACACGACACCCTCAGTTGTATTGCTGTGTGGTGATGGGGTTAGACAGGGATGATAAAGGTGAAGGAATGTGAGGTATGTGTGTGTGGATGTGCTTGTATGAATGTGTGTTAAGTCAGCTGATCTCCAGATGCTGACTTACTTTTGCATCTACAGTCTTAAATTGTTCTCCAGTTAAGTTCCATGTTCCCGTTTCCACTTTATTTGTCCATTTTTTGTGAACATCTCTGTTTCAAAAGCCTTAACTTACAATATGACCCGACACTAGATTTCATTATAATGTTTTTTCATTACATATTCTATTGTATAATTTTTCTACTTTCGATAATCATGGGGACAATATTTTAAAATTAGTTGGAAATTCCGAGGCCTCAGGACCCAGGATGAAGCAAGGGGATTTATATAACATGTCAGTGTTGAGTACTAACTAAAGAATAAAATTTGATAAAAATAAAATCACCAGAGAAAGTTATGGTAAATGGAGGGGCAGGTGCGGCAGCTCTTTCCTTGTGGCAATAGGCGATATGCAAGAACATCCATGGTGCATACGATGGAGTGGCACTGGTATTTGGAACACTGGTACATTTATAGAAAAACTAGGTTCAATATATTGTATATTTTAGTATCATTATCCACTATATTTGACCATTCTAAGACACTTTTCATCTATGGTGTTTCTCTCGGAGATGCCCCGTTTTACAAACATAATTTGGAAACTAGTCTGACCTAACCTAGACCACAACAGACTACCGGGACCAAACCTGGGCAAACTAACGGGTATAACCAGTGTAAACTATCATAAAGTGACCTGGGCAAATTTCCAGGACCTAGCCAAATGTAGCAACACTGCAAGCCTAGCCAAAAACCCAGTTATTCTGTAATAAAACCCACACTATAGTGGGTCGTATGGTCTTCACTAAGTGCTTTGGGTTGGGTTACGTTTAGGTGGGGATTGGTTGGTCAGTTTGGCGTACCCAGACACCAAAGCAATTTACTGATGTATAAGGTGAGATCATTCATAGTTTGCCATAAACTTCCCTTGTTTGGTTAGATTAACACTTCTTCCATCACAGTAACTTTCTCAAAAATGAATAGAATATTCAAAATTGATGTGTAAAAAGCTAAAAGAAATGGGAAATCCAGGTAGACTTGTTCATGTATTATCATGCAAAGGAAGTTTTAATTCATATCCTTGTCTTTTTCCTGTTGAATTGGCTCATAGTGAAAGAAAGCTTGAATTGAAGCATGTATTACTGTGTCAAATGCTGTATATTTTGATGTTTTATAACTGGTAGACTGTAGTATGGACTAATTATGAATTGTGGGTATCTATTATTATAGTGAGTATATTACTTATGAATTTATTTAAGTTTTGCAGTATTACATGTTGTAACCGTTATAGTACTCCAGCATTCAGAATTTTAATAGCATATACAGTAAAATGCATTAAATATTTTGGGTGAGCGTAATGCTTTTATTCTTTTATTGCAGGAACTTGACCTGGTAATTACAGTCTGGTGATTGTAATTAACGCAGTGCTTGTTAGCGAGTCAGTCCCCTCAACCCTAGTGTTAAGTGATGTGACTTCCGACTAAGATTAAGTAAGCAGCAAGACCCGACAATAACCCCAAGCACAAGGAAAACTAACTTTAACTTCATCTATGCATCATTAACGTGCCTTATGCAACCCACTGTCTGGGACGCCGCTTTAACCGCGTGGATGAGTGGGAGTCAAAGAGCGCAGTGGAGCCTCGTGTAGACCTGACCACCGTACCTACCTAGCCTGCCTTACAAAATGGCGAGTGAATTGGATGAGGTGTCCTCCTGCATCATCTCCCTGGTGACACAACATGGTGCAGAGATGGACATCCGACAGCTCTCAAGTTAGTTTGGACATTTGGACAAGTTTGTTTTCATATTTGTTATATTTCGGAGCTTTCATTGTGAAAGATCCTGATTACGGTATATTAGTATTATGGATTTTCAAACAGTTGCCCAAAATTTGGTGTGACCCTTCACCAATTTTTTTTGTGTAAGATCATAATTATCAATCCTAGTGTCACCTCTCACTATAATGTATTTCTGTTTTGTGTAGAACTTTTTCTTTTGCTCTCTGTTTTTGTAATCTTACACATATTGATATTTTATGCAATATCGCGTTATGTTTCATGTCTTTAATCTGCTTGGCTGAGTAGTGAAAAGAGAAAGTTTGCTACCATAAACTATATATTTTTGCAGGAGACTACATGGAACTGATGGGGTCAGATATCCCTGTCAAGAAGCTCAATTATCCTTCCCTTACTGCCCTTGTCAAAAATATATCGGTAAGTTCCACAAAAGAAATAGCTCAATCGTGTTTAAATTTTATAAGAAGTTATCTTACTGTTTCATTTTAATTTTTCTACAGTGTTTTCTGTGTGTTATTGTATCTTTTCCAGTGTTGTGAAGACACGCATTGATGTGTTTAATGCTTTTGATGTTGTTGAGGCACATGTGGAAAAGCTGGGTGCATAGAAATTGGTGAGAGGGGAGGCACTGCTGATTATTACATTTTTATTTTTTATTCAGGGATTGACGACACGTGAGAGGCAGGGCGTCTTGTACCTGAGCCTGTCTACAAATGTTGATGTGGGACTGACCACCATCAATGTCTTAGTAGGGACTCAAATGAAGCCATCAAAGAAGGTAATCATGATGTCACTTAATGTTTACTTATATTAAACTATACAGTTTACACTTGGTTGCCACATGATTAAAAACACACACCAATTTACTGTACTGCATACATTTGTCTTAATTTCACCTGTAAGCTCCTTTCATACCTCTCAGAAATAACACCACTCGCCTGTTTACTTTACCCATTCAGTACTCTTGTTTCTATTTTCTAGGTCCACCGCAAATCCGCCAGGGGTCGGGGCGGTGCAGGCTACAGAGGCAGCGCAAGGGGTCGTCATCCAAGGTTCCCGTCAGGCTCTGTTTACCATCCGCAACTCCCAGGCTCATGTCTACGTTCACCACAGTATCCTAAATTTGGAATGCCATATATATTTGGTAAACAAGGAGGCAGTGTTACATCTAAGCACAATAACATGCCTCCAGCAGCTAAACAAGTTACTTATCCCTCCTTTGGGTTTAACAAGACATGCAACCAGAATGCAGCTAATCATCCATCCTTCGGGTTTAGTAAAACAAGCAACCAGACCACAGCAACTCGACCAATTCCTCTTCTCAGCAACTCGCAGCCAGTCTTTGGAAGCACTTCACCTTTGTTACCTACACCTCCACCACCCTTGATAGCCAACCCAATAAAGGCAAAGCCTATGGTATCCTTGAAGCAACTGCCACTCTTACCTAATCCAATTCCAAACAACCAACAGCAGTTCAGTTTACCTCTGAATGGGTCTACAACACCAGTCCACCTAGCTGAGGTATGTAAACCCAGGTTTTGTAAAATTAGCTTATATTATCACAATGTTTTTAAAATAAAAGTTTATTGGTATAATTTCTGTCTAGAGAAATGGGTGAAAATATAGTGTTATTTGTTTAGGGAACATTTGTAATGGTTGCCTGAGCTATTTACCTGAAATACAACCCTTAATTAGCAGACTCCGAAGCATGGCAAGAGTTGCAATGAGGTGGGTGTGATAAACGTTCAGGAACAGAAGTCTCAGCAGCTTTCGTGTAAACAGCAGTTGGAGGAAGAAATATCAAAGAATCTCCCAGGACACACAGCAATCTTCACTTTCATGATATGGGGGAAGAAAAGCAAATTCATCCTGTGTACTGTTCAGGTAAGATGCAATGGGATTGGGTAAAAATATGTTAAAGAAATATATGGAAAGAAAGGAAGTATTAATACTTACAGTAGCCACGCGGATTACACACATACATTTTGGGTTTGCAGGAGATAAAAATTTCCACATTTAAAATGTTGAGTAGTTTATGATGTTTTTGTAGGAAACTACTACTTGTGGGAAGAAATGGAAGGAGGAGTGATATGGGCAGGTATGGATGAAAAGTGTAAAGGGAGAGGAAGAGAAGAGGGTACATTGTTGTTGTCAAGGATGATGTGGATAGGCATGGATGGAAGGGAACAAAGATAGTGTTATTGACGGGGAAGATTGGTATAGTGAAGTATGCATATGCACCAATAAATGTGCAGCAGACCAAGGTGGGAAAAGGAGTTTTGGGATAAATTGAATGACTGTCTGAGATGTTTTGAGAGAAGGAGGAGGATAGTGCTTATGGGGGATATGAATGGGAAGGTAGGAAGTGAGAGAATAGGAAATGTAGTTGGGAAGTGGTGTGTGAATGGAATAAACACCAGGTGAGTGCCTGGTGGATGTGTGTGCCGAGAGGGGGTTGTTCCTCGCCAACACCTGCTTAAAGTACACATGAGTACACAGGTATACACGAAAGAGGAGAGAATCAGAGCAAAATGGGAGTATGGTAGGAGGAATGAAGGGGGGAACAAGAGGGAGGTGGCAAGTGGAAGATTGAATAACATTGAGTATAGAGAGAAATATAAAAAGAGTAGGTGAGGTGCTGGAGGATGCAAGGCTGGATATAAGGTAGAGAATGGGAGTGAATGATGTCACTGTAAGTGGAAGTGAAAGAGGCATTTTTATCATTTGATGAATGAAGGGAGGGGAGGTGGTGGTGTCATGCATGGGATGGAGGCAGGTGGTAGACAACAGGGTGTACAAGGAGAATTAGAAAGGAAAGAGGTTAGGAAAGCAACATGAAAGTTAAAGATGGGAAAGCACCATGGGCGGATGGAATTACTTTGAAATGTTGAAGTGTGGGGGGGAGGTGGTGCTGGAGTGGATGTTGCTTCTATGCAGGGAGAGGTGCCAGAGGATTGGAGGAGAGCCATAATTGTGTCTCTTTATAAGGGAAATGGGAATAGGGATGAGTGTGGCAGCTGTAGGGGAATAATAAGACTTCTTAGTCTACTGGGGAAGGTGTATGGGAGGGTTCTTACTGAAAAAACTGAATGAAGTTTAAGTTTTTTTTTAAGTTTTTGGGTCCCGCAGAGGGCTGCTCGTGGGCAGCATAACAGAGAATAAGGTTAGGAAGGAGCAGGGAGGTTTCAGAAATGTTAGAGGGTGTGTGGACCAGATATTTGCAGTAAAATCAATAGTGTAGAAAATTTAATAGGATCACTGGGAGGATTATGAAGGGTAGAGGTGAAAAGGGGACTAAGAAATAGTATAATCCTTCCAACACTGACCTGTGAATCAGAGACATTGACTTGGAGTAGGGCTCATCAGTCTAGAATAGGTGCAGTGGAAATGAGTTATTTGAGAGGAGACTGTGGACTTTTTTTTTTTACCAGGTGGGATGGAGAAAGTAATGAGAGATGAGGTATGAGTGAGAAGGCAATTGGTATTGAGTGTGGAGTGGTTGAGAGGGTATGGACATGTAGAGAGAATGCGAGGTGAGGAGAAGTGAAGTTGTGGGATTGTGGGACCTGGTGTGAGAGGCAGAACAGAGTGGAAGAGTATGTAAGGGAGAGAAACATGAGGGGCAGAGTAGGGTTTAACCATGTAAGGAAGGGAGTGTTGGAACAGGGATAACTGGAGACACTTCTGCCTTGGCCACCCCTTTGGGGGAAGCTCCCAGTGGGAAGGTGTGAGAGCTATAGATAGATAGGCTACTAAAGTTTTCAGCCTGGTAGGTCCTAGTGCCGTACTCCATGACTAGATGATAAACTTAGACAGACTAATGACAAATTATTTTCAAGATGTCATTTGATAAATAACCATCCTAAAAGGGTTGAGTGTTTTTCTTCACATTAGATTGGGAAGTTGAAAGTGAGCAGCTATCCTGAAGAGTATACTTCCCGCCAGGCAGCAGAGGAATATGTTTCTAAAAAAGCCCTGCAAGAAGTGCAGAAGATGGCCCAGGAGCTTACCAAACAGACCCTTCCAGTTACATGCAGTGCTGCCATCTATACTCCCAGGATCAGGCTGGTGGGTACTTGTATGACACATGGTTTTTACATAACTTCAAAGCAGAGGGTGAACTCACTTGCTCTAGATACATGGAAAATTCCTACACTACCGAGAAAAATAATCATAATTTCATGTTTTTATTGGAAGGTAGACTAAAACTTCAGTAATTGTTTTCCTCATAAGTCTCTCGCCTTTCATCCATTAATCTGGGAATTTTTTCCTTTCGCATGGTAGACCTAATAGACTTATGGTAGTGTGATGCATTGAAATATAGTTTTTTTATTAATTTTCATTGCTGCTTCATGTACTGTACCCTGTTTGAATATTACACTAGTAGTGAAAATTTATCATTCTATTTTTGAGTATCCGTGCTACAAGGAAGAATTACATTCGTCCTTCATATAACCCACCAACCTGAAGAGACAGTTCTAGTTCCCAAGTTTCATATTTCCCAGTAGTAATGACGTAATGACAATGATCTTTAATTCATAATTAATGTTAAATGTTTTTGCATATAATAAAGTATTCATACATGGTATTTACCTGTAGGTGGTGGAGAATGCTTCTGGTGGGAAGGTGCCACTGTGGCAGTCGAGAGTGGAGGAGCTCTACTGTGAAACCCATAAGGAAAGTCTGCCACAGGGCTGGGTGGAGGAGGTGATGGCCAGAGCAGAGGAAGTTGGTTTGTTGGTGGAAACTCCCTGTGATCAACGCTACATGTTTAGTCTGCCTATGCAGGTCAGTATCACCCGAGCACAGTTCTGCTGTCTGCAAGTGATCATAATTATAGAACATTATGAGATGTGAAACTTCGCCTGTATAAAATAGGCAAAGGATTGCCAGTATGTATCATCTTTGCTAAGTCTCATTTATTACCTAGTTCATTTTCATTTAGTCATGGTGTGTGCACTGTGCACATAAAGTTAGTCAGAATTGTCAAAGGTAATAATTGTGATTTTGTCAAATCAAATATTATGATAATGCTAATGCGTCTGTCTTTCCTCCAGACTCCCTCCGCTCCATTGCAAGATGTGGAGCGACCTTCTTCACAAAGCAGTTCCACTGCTGATGACTGTGGATCCAAAGACATCAATGGCTATGCCAGGTGAGTTCTATTCTTATCTTCTCAACCACAAATCTCCCTTGATTGAATAACTTCCCTTATGCCTTAAAGTAGTTAGGTTTCATCACTAAGTAACACAAATTTTCAAGTTCATAAATGAGCTTGGAGTTTGTAAGAACATGATTGAATGTAATAGGACTATTTAGTGGAAGTTTCATAAGTGTTTGACGTGCTCATAGCGTTGTTGATCCATAATTTGGATCTTAACTCTATAAACTTACTTTGCACCATAATTGAAAACAAGCTTACTGTTGCTAGTAAGAAAGTGTGAGAATAAGGAAAAGATAAAGCCACTGTTATATGTATAAAACATGATTAACAATGAAAAATGTAATTAATACCCATAAGAAATATTGCGTAAAATCAGCATTTCTTGTCGGACTATAATTTCACTCTCCATATGCTAAAGCGTCATTGAGAATTGAAAATCAATAATTATTTTCTTCCAACCCAGTGACCACAGCAGCCTTACAACCAGTGAGGGAGCAGAGGGTGGTGGGGAAGAGATTGAGGAACAAGGGTTAGTGAGTGAGGTGGATAGCAGACTACCCCCTCTCATCCTGCCTCCTGGACCCTACTGGGATGTTTTTATCATGTATATTGAGGATACCAATGCCATCTTCCTTAGAATCTTGGGGGAAAAGTATAGTGTGTGTATCTTTTTGTGTTCTTTAATTTACCAAGTTCGGTTTTAGATAATAATGACAATATATAAATGTAGACAAATTACAGGTAACTAAATACAGTTGTAAAGTTAAAGTTCCTTAATATTTAAATGGCTATAAGCAACAGTTCTAGGGGTAGAAAATTTCTCCCAGGTACAGTAGGTTGTACCACTTAATTATTAGGAAACTCAATGAATTACTTTGATTCTATTTCATTCCCATACTTTGGTTATTGATTACATTACTGTACTATCTGTTTACTAAATGAATAATTTTTGCCCATTACAGGTGGCAAGTTAGCCAAATTTCAACTACTTTCTATCTTTCCTATATAATTTCCTTGTGGAGTATTTTCTGCCAACCCCACAAGGTTCTGACTCCTGACTTTATTTCCTGTACGGCTCAGGCCGGAGGGAGTGGAGGGTGGAGAGAGAGCCTTCTACTTTGCTATCCTTATCTACGACTATCTCTGGGGAGAAATTCATTCTCCACCAATAACCTTCTAATCAGATCACCCCATGTGGACCGTAAGGTTTGTTGTGGTCTGTGATTCTATGTAACTCTAACTTTGGCCACCCCTAGGAAGCCTATGATGACCTACTGACAGACCTGGAGTTGCACTACATGGAGGAGAAGAATTTAAATCCAGTTGAAGTGCCCACTGTAGGAGGACTTTATGCTGCCAGCCACGAGGAGTCCTGGTTCAGGGTCAAGGTTCTAGAGGTCAATGGTGAGTCAGGTTATCTTTTGTTTAATTAATTAATTAGGGAAAGGTAATTTTATTATATATGATAGCTACATTTAGTAAACATGCGTTTATACCTTTATAACTTCAAGCATAACAAGTGAATATTTTAGCTGATTTGTCTAAAGAGGTGTGGATCACACAAAAATCCATTTCTTATTTCCCCACTACCAATTCATAGGTAAGCAAAAAAGTGTTCTCCAGCTCTAGCCATTTTCAAACCTTGCATAGCCATATGAGATATACTGATCAAAATGAAATGCCTTCAAACACAATGTTGTTGAGTTTTTGCTGGTGTATCATAAATTTGAGTTAACACGCTAATTTAAAATATTGACAAAAGGTGATATAGTGGATTATATTATATTCATGTATATTCATGTATAATGTTCTGTGCCCCTCAGACAAGCAGGTGAAGGTACTGTTTGTGGACCATGGAGATGCTGAAGTAATAGAGGTGACTAATCTACACCACCTCCAGGACTGCTTCCTCACCGTCCCTGCTCAGGTGAGCTACAAAGAACATAGTTGTGTATTAGTCATCATTACAGCTCTCTCTTACCAATGATATATTAAATTTAAGGGGAAAATTTATAACCTTTATTCTTTACAGGAACGGAAAATTAGCACTACCCATCATTTATACAAATTTGAACTTTTTTATGAGCAGTGTGTTCGGTGCTGCTTGTCCGGCTTGGAGTATGCTCGCAGTGACCCCTCAGCCATGGTCCTCCTCCAAAACTTGGCCCTGGGTCAGACTCTGGTGGCCGAGGTTATCGAATCTGGCCGAAGGACCAGTGGGGCGGGGCAAGGCCGTCAGAAGGCCCAGCCCCTAGTGCTCTTCAATACAGCTGGGGAAGATGACATCAATATCAATAAAAAAGTCTCAGAACACCTTGCTAATAACTTCCCAGAGCCCAAACTGCCACAGGTATGTACTGCCTGACCTCTGTCCCTCACTTTGTGCAATTACTGTATGTCTACTCTATAGGCCTTGTATTCTTGTCAATCTCTTTTGTGTAGCTTCCTAGGTAAGATAATATTATATTATGGAATTATGGTGCATAGTGATCAAGTGGGTTAGAGCACCAGAGTAGCATCTCAGGCCTGTCTATTTTGCCATTGGTCAAGGATGCTTTTCTCATGTGGTGCCACTACTAGACAAGAGTTGGCCACCTGTCCCTTAAATGACCAGGCTGCAGTAGCCCAGCCTGATCAGGCCCATACACCCCTGAGTGAGGCAATATGGGACTTGTTGCCGTGGAATGTTTAGTGAAGATATGTGATTAGTTTTAGATAACACATTGTTTTTCTGCTGAATTAGAAATGAATGTTATATAAGCATACCTGCCCTATGACTTCCCCTTGTTGACAGGTTGGTGGCGTAGCTGAAGTTTACCTTGTGCAGGCCAGTGGCAATGGAGACCTCTTTGTGCAAGTTGAGTCAAACACCTTCTGCATCCTTGAGAACCTCCTCCATTTGGCTCGAAGTGAGTCTTGCTGTCTTTGTTAATGTTGAAATATGAAAAATGAAGTCGTAGCTAATTAATTGTCAAGCTTTATTTGTGTTTCTTTTGCCATTGTGTGAAAAATGTTTTATGAATGAACAATGCTAAATATTTGTTGTCAGAAGGAATTAATGTAATAGTGTTATAGTGAAGAATAGCTAATATTGTGTATAACAAAAATTATGTATGCATCAGACCGCACGGAGGAGATACTGGGTGAGGGCATGGAGATCGACCTGACGAGACTCTACCTGGCCAAGTTCTCTCAGGATGGAGAGTGGTACCGCGCTGCTCCCAGAAGCACACCAGACCCCAATGGCAAGGTCAGTATAGGGCTAGACTAAGAAAGATAGGGTTGGGCAAGACAGTGGTGTGCAGAATAGTGTAGGATTGGGTGGGGTAGGGGAACAAGGATTAGAGTATGGTGAGGTAGGGGAAGGCAGAACAAGACAGAGTAGTGTAAGAGCAAGCAGCATTTGGTAATGATGGTTTATTAATCAAGAACAAAAACAAAGCAGAATCGATGAAGGAAAATAATAATGGTGGGAGGAATAATACAAAGCTGGACATTGAGGATATTGAAGTGAAAGAAGGCAAACTATAGCAGGGTATTACAGGGATACAGTAGGATAGGACATGCGATAACTGAAGAAATTTTGTTTACCAGTTTAGGAAGAAAGGGAATGGGATGACATGGGTTGAACAATTGACATCGCAGTATGGTGCTGATTATATGTTGAGGTGGATTGTGTATGGATTAGCTTGTTGGAAATGTCATGTAGGAAATGGAAACTAAAGTGGAAAGTGGAATGGAGAAGTAGACAGAGATAGGAAATGGAAGAGAGGAGGTGGGAAAGGAAATATGAGAGCAGGCAATACATGAGTTGTAAGAGTTAAGATGAAATGCTTGCTGGGGAGAGAACAATTATGATATGAGATGATGGAAACGAAATTAGACAAGTCTGTGCCATTTAGTATTTTGGTGGGATTGGTTAGTGCATAGTGGATGTTTCAGTGAAGATTAGGTTTGTCATGTAAATAATTCCTTACATAGGTTATGATTATTATGGGTTATATTAGGTTAGGGTAAATGTTGTATAGTGGGTTGGTATGTGTACAGCGTCCTGTGTAAATTCAAGTCCTCGTGAATACGTTTCAACATTAACAATTTGTCTAGACATGCATGATTGGCCTCTGTGTGTTCAAAAAGCTCTAATATGGATAGTAATAATATTGATACCCTGTGATCATGTAGACTATAAAATCCAATTGAGGAGTGACTGAAGTATTGTCGCAAAATGAATAAAAAAAATGCAGAAGAATTTGTTGAGACTTTATTATATTGAGCTTCATGATCACAGGGTACTCTGTATTATATCAGTTTGTTGAATGTGAACTAAAATTTGGTCCCCTGGGGAGAACTGCATGACATCCTTGCATCTGTGGAATGTTTTTCATTGTCCCGCTGAATGTCTTGTCCGCTGATCTTGGTACAGTGGTTTCCAAATTAATAGCAATACAGAGGTGGAAGACTTACCATAGGCCTATACACCACTACAACACAATATTGGAGAAGATGTTGCCTTTTGGTTCAGCTTATAGATATGTAGCTTGACTGTGTGTGAGCTTTAGGTATGTTGTTCATGAAAGGGCTTATTAGAAAAGATTTTAAAGAATGTTTTGCTTTTAGTTGGTTAGCTCCTACATTATCCGATTGTAACCTCCCTTTTTTCTTTGGTCACAGACAGATTTTTAAAGTTTCATTTTTATACACAGTTCATACATATTTTATGGCAAGGATATTGTCATACCACTCCTCCCTACTAATGGCAACCATTTACTTATTTTTTTATGGTACTTCTTTAATGGCCAAATGTTTGTTTTCCCTTCATTAAGTCTTCCCCTCTCCTCCCCTATCCCCCATTAACCCAACTAACAGGTCCTGATGAACTTTGTTGACTTTGGCAACTGTGAGCGTGTTCCCCTGGCAAACATGAGGCCCCTGCCGACCCATGGCGACCAGCTGACCAAAATACCACACCAGGTAACCTTGAAAGAGTAACTGCAGTTAGGTTTTCAGTAGCTGATGGTATATGTCCACAACCTTTATCACATAAGCCAGTCCTTACATCTGATTGGCTGAGGGGTGACAAAAGGGTGTCAAGCTTTGTCCAATCATATGTAACCGGAGTGATATTGAGCCCATATACTTGTCACATACTTTTACTAAGGAATTGTTGAAGTCATCAGCGGGTAGTATGCTGAAAAGTAAGTTCATTGCGTGAAATTTACATAGAATAAAGGTGGAGTGTGGTGTTTATGAAATTTATGGAGCAAAATTATCATAATTTTAAAGGTTTTGTGTAATTTCACAGAACCACTATTCATTAAGATTCACCTCAAAGCCAAAACAATGATAAATTGAGCAAGTTAAGGCAAAAGTATGGAACATGAATATAGGCCATTGACTGAAAAAAAAAACAAGTTCTATATATAGGTTGAAATGAAGCACCATTTTATTTTCTTGTTACACTCTGCACTGCCCTTTTCTCCCAGTCTTAAATGTCTCATTAGTGGCACTGTGTTGGCCCCAATCCCAGAATTTGCCCCAGCTACATTAGTCCTTTTTTCTTTTTCTTTTTTCGGGAGAAATAGTGGGGCTGGTGGTGGAGGTAGTGATAAATTTGTAAATTAATTGTTGACTAGAGCTTAGAGAAAGTTGCGTGAAGTAATGGAAACCACGAAATATTTTAGTGATGGCTTTGTGTGGGTTAATCATACTGCTTAGAACTTCAACATGCATAGAGTGTTAAACTGATAGCTCACAGATTTATTGTTAGAGTTAAGTGGAACATAGCCTCTGTGTCTGGTGTTATGTGCTGTACAATGCCTCATACTCAAACGAACCAGCCTTGATGAAGCATGCTACAGTAGGCTCTGTTTACTTTTACGTTTTCAACATTGAACGTGACTGTTTGGGAAAGGAATGCAAAGTGAAAGTGTTGTAGATGGACCGGTACATCCATGGACACCTGGGGGGGTTCGTTATGTAATTCTGTATGATGTGGATGTGGAGTATTCAGCCTCAAAACACCCAAAGATTCGATATTTTTGGGTCCCAGAAGTGATCTGTACATTTCATCTTGAGACGAGAGATAGGGTTTATGAGTTTAGTATACTGTACAGTCATAGTTCTTCCTGTGTTGGAACCACACAGCCTACTACAAGAAAAATAGTTTGATGTTATTTAAAGGTATATTCTTTAGTAATTATGCATTAATCAAATTCAGTGATTGTACTGTATATGGAAATTCACAGTATCAATTTCTTATCGATCAAATTATATGAATTTTGCCTGTTTATGCCAAGAGTGCTACCATGCAACAAGAAAAAGCATATGTATATTGATAGGTAAAGAAAATTGCAAATGTTGTCAAGTTCTGTTTAAGGGTTAAGACACTTTGGTAGAACAGTTAAATGGTTGATAGTTTTATGTTATTAATTTGAATTATTATATCTGCTGTGTTAACGCTGATGGATGTGCAATGTAGATTATTTGCTAAGCAGTTTTATTTTTCTTGGTGTGATGCATGTGTTTGTAAAAATGTAAAAAAAACTGATGCATTCCTTCCGACTACTGATGACATGTTGATGCCATAAACTTGTATGCATATCTTAAATAGGATCTACTATAATTTTGTTATTAGTATTCGTATGAAGGAGCATGTGTGATGAATAGAGTCCGTTCTTCAGCATAACGGAGCACTGTTTTGATCAGGTACTGTACAGTACAGAATATGTATTCCCGTCGCGGACAATAACAAGACTTTATGGTTGATACAAGAACTTTATTGAGGGGAGCTGAGAATCACGGGCTTGAAAGGGGAAGTGGATGAGTGTGGCTCATTTTACTGGGTATTTCTGTCACTCATTTTGTGTTCATATTTCATTTTTTCACTCCTGGCTTTGGAACCTCCATCCCATGAAAAATGGGAAATGGGGGATTGGTGTGTATGTGCCACTGAAAGTATTTGAACCTCTTTACTTATGGTATAGGATCCCTTCTCTCTAGCCACTCAGCAACCTCCCATATGAGAAAAGGAGGAACTACTTGTACTTTTACATTCGATGCACTCTTTGACTGCAATTTCAGGTAACCTTATGCTATTACAGTACTGTGCATGTCAGGTAAGGCAGGTTGGTATTCTATGTTAAGGGAAGATCCTCTTTTTGGCAAATTAGGGGGGATACTGATTCCATGAAACTAGCCCAGGAAGCAAATTCATCTTGATGTTACCAAGAGGGGATCTGTTTTGTGATATATTGTGGAGGATTCATTAGCCCTCCAATTTACCATCAAGAGTTTCCCCCTTAAAGATTTCAGTTATGTGTACGGATCCAAAAAGACTGGATTGTGTTGTACAGTACTGGTATGTGACTTACTGACCTTAACTAACTAACTATGGTACCTCCACTTTTGCCAATACAGCAGTTGTTCTATGGTTGCAAATTTCAAATTATGAATATATCCTAACCAAAAGAATGGAACTGATAGCAATTACAATTGATAGTCATTCATATACTTCATTCTCACCAGGTACCAAAAAATATATAAGAAATTTACACTGTTTAGAAAGATGCTTTATTGGCAAGACATCAGTGACTCTCCATGACAATGTACAGTATGAAATATACTGATTTTACTAACTTTATTAACTCCTCACTAATTATATTAACCCATCTTGACACAATCCATTACAAATAACACATTGGATTCACAAGCAATGGTATTCGGTGATTAACTGTGTACACTTCCACCTGACAATACTTAGTTCCAGGCCTCCATTTACATACAAGCTGAGTAATAATTCAGAATAAGCTCAGGTTTTTTGTATTTGGAGATAGTACCAGCATGGATTTTTTCTTGTAACTTGTGTTTTCTCAGATTTTATATCTTTACAGTTACAGGATTTAGTAAAGGAAAGGTGAGACACATCTCAAATCTACGACTAGGCCTGTGCAGTATATCTGCAGAATGACTGTGTGTGAAGACTCTTTGTGAATGCAATAATATAATGTTCTGAACAGTGATGAATGTTGGGATATTGTGGGAATGTAATTGAGTAGGAAATCATGGGTTAGGACTGTTAGGTGATGAAGACTGCCAATATGGTGTGTCTTATAGTCAACCTCACAGGTTAAGGCCGGTCTGGCTGGGTCGCTAGTCCTCTAGGAATTTCCACTGTGTTGCCACTTCTTTTGTTGACAACCAAGAGGAGGCCTATAAATAGCTTGACATGTCAAACGTGCCACGCACCACACCATATCTCACCTCACCCCAAATTAACCCAGGTCCTCCTGCTCACCACTCCAATCACTGCACACCTTTTTCACTCTGAGTACCTTGGTTGTCTCTCTCTCCCTCTCTCATAAAGCATAACCAGCTGGTATATAATAATAGTGTGTCATAATGATCGGAGTCACAGTGGTAGAGATGCAAAACTCTTATTTTATTTTATCAGAGTTTATTATCCCTCATTTTGACCATGTGTCCATGTTGGCTGACGAACGAGGAATGAATGACATATGTGGGGATTAACAAATCTGGGGTGAGGTCAGGTACTCCACCTGTCATTGTACTCAGGGTACAACTGGCAATGCAGCATATGGTGTGTTGCCAAACTTGATGAAAAATAAACTCAGTAATTGATTTTCCAGCAAAAACATTGTCACATATAAATGTAAATTACTTTATTATATAACTAAGTAAGTTTAACCTACTGTAGTCATTTAACACTTAGTAACAGGAGAAAGAGAGAGAGATTTGTAGGCCTCTTAGTGGTCAGCAACAGACGTGGCAGCACACCGGAAATTCCTAACTGCCTGTCGACCCAGCCAGACTGGCCTTAACCTGTGAGGTTGACGATAGTCATAAATACTGAGCCCCATCATACTTGCCACTAGACTCCTAGATCATGAAATTTCTTACAGGTCTTGTTATTTCACTTATTTATTTATCTGTATGAATGACTCACTGACTTGATATGGTGTGGGTGACATGGCATGTCTGTTATGTCACTTATTTATTTTCCAATATGACTGACTAACTTGCTCTGGTATGATAAGAACTGTTATGTCACTTATTATATCTTTTCCAATATTACTGACTGATATCAATGCTGTGGTTTGGGTGGGATGGCAGGTTTGTTGGGCTAAGTTGTTTATTATATCTTTACCAATATGACTGACTGAGTTGTGTGGTGTGGGTGATGACAGGCATTAAGGTGCAAGCTACACAAAGTGCCAGGGACTCTTGGGCTGCAGTGGACGAGCCGGGCTAGCCAGCGCCTTGTTGACCTCAGCCCTGTTGACTCTCCTCTCCTTCTTAAGGTTAGACTTAATTGCCTGACGTGAGATTCAGTATTATCGTCTTTACATGTAACTCAGGATATAACACAATTTTCATAATTGCTGTAAATACAGTCATTTATGCTAGTTATTAGAATAAAGAATTTAAATGTGATTTACATTAATATAATAAATAATTCCAGTAAACTTAGGTACTTTCATTATTTTGGAATATGATTTTGCTATACAGTATAATATTATGTTATGATCCTTTATCTCCCCTGATGAAATATTGAATACTGCTTCCTTGTACACACTTTAACTTTATCTAGATAATGAGTTCTCTTCAGTGTATTGTCCTCATTTGTGGTCTTTTATAGTAAGTTAGTGCCATATGAAGTTTGTTGCCTGATATTAGAAAGATAACAGTGGATTGGATTATATATGTAATAAGTAGATTCAGTCCTAACTTTGATTATTGGTGACTCAGGTACACGAAGCTGGTGTTGATGGTGGACCTCCGCTGGTGGAACTCTTCAAGAGACTCCCACCACAAAATGAGCTCGTCTCTCTCAATGCAACACTCTCACTTGACGCTTCTCTATTCAGGTACTGTATTGAAGTGGACAGTACACATGGGTTTTCATGCTCTACAATAAACCCTCCATAACAATTAATACTTTGCTTAAAGGGAAGTAACCAAGTGTGGGTAAATTAGAGCCAACGTTGCCCAACAGACTATTGTAAATATATCCCCGAGTATCACATGGGGGAGATTCTGTTTCCTGGTATATTTTGGAGGAATCGTTGGCCCTCCTTTACCCAGACATAAGAAAAAATCCAGTTTCTTGCCTGATGTGATGCTCATCTCAGCTTTGATGTTGTCAGCCTCTGTTACTTACCCTTCATACCAGAATATGCCCTTTGGTTAAAGTTATTTGTATAAATGAACAATACATCAATTAATTTTAACAGAAAAATTGAGGTTGAAAAGTGTAAGGAGACGAATAAGTACTGTATATAATGTTGATGTAATTACAGTGATGGTGACAGCAACAATAACAGTGTGGAAAAGGACTTGGTGCTCTCCCCTACGCGATCACGCTCACGACAGTCTTCCTCAACTAGTCAGTCTTCCAACAGTCAGGGTGAGGATCTTATTGTTGTTTAGGTGTTCGTTTACATGTTTAGAGCGTAATTAGAGCATACACTCTGCGTTTCAGGGGATATTATTTTATTTATTATCGGACTTTGACGCTCTGTAATACGCAAATGCTTACACTTAGGAGGCTCCCGTTTTCAGTTCCTGGTGTGTAAATTCAAGCCCTATATTTCTGTAAGAACAAAATTTGCGTACATGAAAGTTGAAAATTGACCCCCAGAAGTCGGCTGGAGGTGAAAAAGAAAAAAAAAAAAATAGTTCTTTAGGGGTTAACAACCAGGAATACAGTCTATCATAATTCTTACTCCCTATGTTACTTTAGTTAAATAGTGTTATCTTTCATGAGTGCATAGGACATGAATTGAGTGGTTGAAATATAACATTTTTTTGCTCTCTCTCCAGGCCTCAGCTCTGGCCCGTCTTCCCTGAGCAGTCCTCCCGGATCCCTCCCTTCCTCACCTCGCCCGGACGACTCCCTGTCTCCCCTTACTCCTCCCAAGCAGGAGGTGCCCCATGTAGGAGAATACTATGATGTGCTGGTCACATATGCTGCAAGCCCATCAAACTTTGCTGTAAGTTTCTTTATAGACTAATTCTGCTTTGAATAGTGTAGTGAGTGATGTTATTGCCTGGATTTTTTTTCTCTCCCAGGCCTTCTATTTCTCTCTGTATCCTACAACCGGGGTATCAGACCATCCCCAATGGACTGGTTGACGGTCAAAAAAATGTTCTATTAAATAATTTATATCGTTAATAAATAAGCTCAATTGTCCTGTTATGTAATTTATTTTACAAAGAAATATATTGTTTGGCATATAAAAGTCATCAAAGTTGCACATAATGGAAGTTGATGGTGCGTATTCGTGACGTCAACAACCAGGCGCCTAGGCCGCGCCTATCATTGATTAACCCCCTAAGACCTATCAACTCCTTAAGGCGTTAAAAGAAATTTTCGCCTTAAAACTGATTAACGCCTTTATTTAACAGCTCATAAATAACTGCATAGGCTACATATAGCCACAGCAGTGGTACCAAAAGAAAGCTCTAGCCTTGGACTATTGTAATTGGTTGAGATTGGCTGACTCCCCCCCCCCCCCCTTTTAGTGGAGGTTGGCGTGGCCAAAGTACCCACTCGGTGTTATCTGAGCCAATACAAATCACTCGTGGCCTGTCATCCTCTCCCTTTCCCTACCTCCCCTAGCTCTCATTAGCTAATGGACATTAGTTTAACACACTTTCAAACACTCCCATACATTGTGCATGCATGCATTAGCATTATCACAGGTATGCACAGTTGTATGCAAAAATGACTTGTATGTATAGATAGATAGAACTGTCATATTATTTTCCGACTGACGTGCTGCTGTACTCTAACCAGTGAAGATAGAAGACTTTTGTTTGCATATTCTGGTGTGTAAAATAAAGCTCTACAAACCTATAAGAACAAAACTAACCTTAGAGTAACTTTAAAAATCAAGTTGTTTTTGCGGCTGGGGGTGAAGACTGTCGTAACAAATTGCAGTTTTTAGGGGTTAATCAAATTGCTATTCACTTCTCAATCTATCCTCCAGGTCCAGTCTTGGAAGATGTCCAAGAAACTCTCTCATCTCCAAAGCAAAATACAGAACCACTATGATGCCCCCAATAAATCTACAGCCCCCACGAGCATCACAGTTGGTGGTTACTATGCTGTTAAACACAATGATAGTACTTGGTACAGGTGAGACAGTTGTTGGGTGAGATTTGGTCTTGTTTAGTTATGTTGTCTTGTGGTTTCAACTGAATAAATTACCAGTCTAAGTTGAAGAGTAGAGTAGAAAAGGTTGTGTTTTTAGATGATAAATAAAATATATAAGGATAGAGTAACATAGTTACTTACAGCATACTGCAGTGGATAGATGTCTTGCTTCCCTTCCAAAACACTCATATAAGATATCATGCTTCATTTGCTCATTATAGAATTATTCATCTTTGCTACCTGTACCCATATTCTGCTGTCTTGTTTTGCCTTATTTCTTTGGTGTACTTGAACTTCTCTAGCTTGGTGTCCAATGCATTTATACAGTACTCTCTACTCTCCTTCTCAGAGTTGTACTTCTTCAAATACATGTTGGCGAGTCCATAAGGTTTCAAATTCTGCCAATCTTGTTGCCTTGAATATCACTTTCCCGCACCATCAGTTGAACTCTACTTGTATGACCTATGGTGTATACTAAAGTTTGGTTGATTTGTTTTTGTTTCTCATGTCTTTTTCATGTACTTATTTTTTGAGGGGCATGATTCTTAGAATATTTTATAACTTTGTGGGTTTGAAAATGGAAGTGGATGTCGAGTGTGATCCATTTTTCTGAGTATTCTGTCTCTTTTTTATATTCTGCTTTCATTTTCCCATCTCTGTATTGGAGATCTCCATCCCTTGTAAATAAAAAGTATCTGGGTATAAAGCCTATGATTATAATAACTATTACTTCAAATTTGTATAAAGATAGAAACCACTTTTGACATTTTTTCTAGAGCGTATGTGAACATGCTGCAGCAGGATATTGTGGCTGGCCTCTTTATAGACTATGGTGACTGCTTTGTCACATCCAGTGACCTAGTACGACCTCTTGAACCCCAGTTCTGCAAATTACCTTGTCAAGCCATCAAAGCCAAGCTCCATGGTAAGTATGTTGTTTATACAGTATTTTTTGGGCTATATTTAGTTTTAATTCTCAATTTCTATGGCAATGCTGTCTTATGCTTGTGAATTCCTCCATCCACTAACTACCAAAAGGTTGCGAGATTCGCCAGGTATACGGGTATCGACAAGAACCCAGTGCTTTCGATATGAAATGCTTCTTGTAGTAAATATAAGCAATTGAAATCTATTTACCTCTTTAATATTATGATACTGTAGATAATTAAACTATTCCGAAATGATACTTACTGCAATAAGGTGGTTTATAAAGATTACTAAAGCCAAATCCATACAGTCATCGAAACGGTCATTAATAATTTTATTTTGTATTCAGACTACACATTTCTTGGAACTGAAATTCCAGTTGATGCATAACGAGCGAATGAATGTTTGGGCAGGTCACGAAACGATGTCATTGACTAATAGGAAAAAAAAATTGAAAAAATGGTAGCCGAATTTCCATTACACTGAAGTTGCCAACCGAGATTGATTGGAGTACCGAAATTTAAAATACAAAGGCTGCACCTTAGGCTGCGCAGTTTGCCAGATGCGAGACGCACCTCGCTGACGTTTTCTGTAGGCTATTAGTCTATTTCTATATTCAAATTAGGCTGTATACCACAATTTTACCTGGTAAATTACTTGCTAATATTACTGAGCAGGTGATTTACTATTTGTGCAATGCCAAGCTAGTACTTAAATATAATGTAACAGATCATTTGTTTCATTACCTGCAACTACAAACAGGTATCACTGATGCCAGAGTGAGTACACAATTCAAACTAAGCCAGTGTATATGTTCTTGCTTTGCTATATATTTTCAAAATGCCTGTATATACATATGTAGTGACAGATCCTGATTCGAAAATCAAATCAATTAAATATAAAATGTGAAGAGTAGACGTGAGTAGTCATCGTCGTATGTTTACAGCTGATTTAACTACATTAGGTTCCTTTTATTACTTGTGCCTACATATTGTTAACTACAGTATTTAAAAGTTTCTAAAATAGTATTGAATATTTCTATGACAAAAAGAAGGTATACAGCAACCAATTATTAGTATACTGTACCCATAAAAAATACTGTATGTATAATTATTTATCCGGCGAATCTGGCAAGTCCCTGCCCGTTTGTGGATGGAGGATTTAAATTTGACTCCTCTTTAGTAACCCCTCACAAGGGGGGAGATTGAGAATTGGCGACCAGTCTTTCTAATTGTATACCCCACCAAAGATGAAACGATGATTTATAGTCAGTTTTTGTATTATCTTCAACTCTGCATAATTCCTCAATTAGGCTACCGACCAATCATATGTGTCTTGCTCGCCTAAATATACGGCTGTGGTGTGGCTTTCTCCTCTGTACAGTGTTCTTTTAAGTTAATTATAACTGCTTTAATTTGTTAATTTGAAGACAATTTCCATCTTGTGTAGATGTGAGGAATGTGTTGAATGATTTGCCATGCTCTCTGTGCAAAGAGTATCAAGAAAGTGAAAAGCTATCCTGTCAGGGCCACCAACTGGGTATGGAAGTGTTGCCGCTCACAAGTAATTTTTTTTTTTTTTTTTTTTTTTAAACTTTGGTATTGACATATGCCTATTATTTTTTCTACAATATTAGCTTTCAGATTATGAATGTGAAGCTTCCCCACCCTTGAAATTACGGTAAAAGCCAGTAAATGTGAGCATTTTATTCTACAATTCTAGCAACATCTATGCAAGCTATGCTTGGGTCTGGGTATGTCAGTTTTGCCGCCACTCACAAGAATTATATTGATTATTTCTTTTACTTTGGATAATGCCATATTTCTTCTTTTTCAAGCTTATTATTTTATATCTATAGCTTTGATATTATTACCCACCCGAAAACTATTCTAAATACCATTAAAAGTGACTACAAGATTACTGTTGATTAATCCACAAGTGGAGGCTTTATATATCTGAATTTATTATATTTGTGAAGCCTTGTACATAAATAGTTTCCGTTTCACATCGCAAGTTGGGGAAACGTGGCGACATCGTACAGAATAGTAGGACACACCACGGCCGTAAATTTAATCGAGCAAGACTAGATAAGAACAGCAAGCAATTTGTATTTTTTCAGTAAGCATTATGTATTGCAAAACCTTGTGTGGAGTTGGTAAAATATTTCTTACACCTTATGCCTTCACTTTCATCCTCCAGGCATCAAACCAGTCAATAAGGACTGGACAATGGAAGACTCCCGCCGTTTCCAGCGACTGGTTGAGTATCGGGAGTTTGTGTCGGCTGTGATGGACTGCGTGCCGGGTGAGAACGGGTCAGCCAAGCTCTCCTTGGCTCTCATCGATACAAGGGATCCCAAACGAGACATGTACATTGATCAGATCCTGGTTGAAGAAGGACGGGCTCTGAGGAAAATGTAGGTCCAAGCAGGGGAAGGATGCATTTGATGAAGAAAGAAGGGCTGTGAGAATGGGAAGGATGTGTGTGAGGAAGATGCAAGCAAGGGTAGAATGTGTGAGGTTATGTTGATATGCTGTAGAAAATGTGGAGTGATAAAGTGTTAATATTTCATTCTCACATGTTGTTTGTACCTTAGTCTTCCCTTTCTGATGTATTTGTCTACCTGTCTCTGAGGTGCTGTAAGGGGATACTCTCTTGTGGTCAAATGGGAGGGCTACTGATTCCTCCAAACTATGCTTGAAAAGAGATCTCCCCCCCCCCCCCCATTTGGTTATACTAAGGTAGGCTGTTTCCCAGCATAGTATTGAGGAATCAATTGCCCCTCAGTCCACCATCAAGAGATTCAGTAAAATGGAGGATTGCAGTTCCTCCCTATGGCACTACAAAACACCACTTTTGCTGAGAATGTCGGCTTGTGGTATGTATTGAAGGAACTAGTAACCCACACTTTGCCAAAAAAAAAAATATATATATATATATTTATCTTCCCTTAAGAAACAGTGGTAAGCCAGTCTAGAACAAATCAGTCACATAAACTGATGATATGAATGACCTTGAAGTATATGGCAGCTTGTTATTAGATGTTCAAATAAAGAATATTTTTATAGCCTGTACAACCCTCTGACTACCAGTGATTTTCTTTATGCAAATTTAAACTTTACAATACTGTAAGAAAAAAAAAAGAATAATGGAGAATCTCTTTGTTGGTAAAGGTAAGAGGTATTGATTCCTTCAAACTATGCTAGGAAACAGATAACCTTATCTTTATAAATATGAAATTTGTTTTTTGGCATGATTTGAAGGAATCGATAGCCCTCCAATTTACCAAAATATTCATTAAAGTTGTACCATTATGTGTTTGATAATTGTATTCTATTTTAATAATTTGTGAAGTTAGTGTACTGTATTATAAATGAAGACTACAGTGGCACTCAGGGGGTCTGTAAATCTCAAAGCTTGCTGCTATTCGCTTCGTGGTGAAATGTTCGTCCAGGTTGCTGCCTTCAACATTCCATTGTGATGACGGTGTGCCAAACGGCCTCACCATTTGTTGCTTTTCACGTACCATAATTATATCTGGCTTCTGATTTGATCACTTTGGTAATCTCATTAGCCCAATTCTTTTATTTCAATTTGTTTGTGGAAAATGAAGTAGCTGGTCATACCCAAAGTTGTATTTTACGTTATATTATTGAGTATTATTTGTTGGTCAGTGCAGTATTAATAGGTTGGCTGAACCCAGACATAACCATTCAAGGCTTATTTCTGTGTTGTACTCTGCGAGAAATAAGTTTTTGTTTGCCTTGCCCATGTCTTACCACACCACAATATATTATTTTTGTTGTCAACTCTCACAAAAGAGCGACGGTTCTCTTTGGTTGGATGAGTGTCGAGTTGAGTATTAAAGTTCACCAAAAATAGAGGCTTTAAGCATAACTGGTGTCCAGGGAGAAAAGGAATATTTTTCTTATGTTATAATTGTGCTTGGAAAAAAATATATTAAGTTGTTGTGAGATCAGTGGGGTCTTATAACCATTAAGTATAAGTATACAAAATAATCCATAAAAAAGGGCAACAGATAAATAACTTTAAAAAAATGAAAAATTATGAAAAATGACAAAAAGACAAAAATATAAAACTGAGAGTAATCCACTAACCTAGAGCTTCCCTCTTTTTCTCACTAACTAAATGTTATTTCTCGGGATATTGTATCTACTGTATTGTACGTGTTTAATTTTCCCACAACCACCTAGCCTACAAAAGTATTACCCATGACAACAATTCCCCATCTCCATGTTTGATTCCATATTACTACTGTTTTCCATTGTCTGCATGAACCATTATATAAGTACCTGTATTTATATTCAGCATCACATTGTTACAGCTTGCATTATTGTGAATTTCATACTGTTCCTAAAGGAGACACTAATGCAGTGCAATTTCACTTCCAAGACAGGTACAGGTATTCTTTGACTTGTCTGGCCTAGTCATAAATAACCAAAAATAACTATTTGTCTTCCTGTAGAACATTACTGAAGACAATACAGTACTGTACACTACAAATAGAATGTTGAAAGGTTTTAACTTTAGCCATGCAGCAGACATTACCATTTTAAAACTGAGCAAATACCCAGTGCTTTAATTTTTGCATTGCAGTGATTGCCAAGGCTCTGGTTACTACATAACTACTATACTCCTATATAAGTAATTTTCTCTGTAGCTGACTAAAAAAAAAAATCACTTTGCTATCGGTTGTCAAAGTTGCATTTGGATAATGCAAAACTTTTTAAGGGTACTGTATAATTTGGTTTGGGTGAATTGAAGTGCTACTGATTTATTTAAACTATACCAGGATGCAGCAGTGTCAGTGTGTGAGGTGGGAATCTGATTTGTAGCATTGATTGAAGAGCTATGTAGACTCTTGATTCATGCTGAGGATAGAACCCCCTTAATTAATCATGGGTGGAGTGAGCTGTAACTAGTTCTTACCATCAATTGAGAAATCATCACTGCTGGGAAATTAACCTTATGGAATTAATTAAATAATTCGTAACTCATTACCTAGATTATGTACTTCAGTGTGATGTTATCTTATTGTGATTCAATGACAACCATAGCTGTCTGGTACAGTACTAGTACAGCATTATTATTGTTGTATTAATCCTAATTATACCATCAGCTACAGAAAAACAGACTGTCTGATGCTTACCACTCCCCCCAGGAAGTTTACATATACAGTATATGCATGTAAAGTGGGCTAGATTACTTTTCCTATGGTCTGGTGTGTCTTTAAAGGCAAATATGCAAGTGTTACAATTTATGTATATTTCTCAGGATTATGTAATATTTCTTAGTGTCACCAAATGTGCAAAATTATTGGTAATCTTAGTTACTAGATCTAATTTGTCAGTTTAGGTTGACATATTATATGCATACCTCATCATTTCTAATTCTGTAACTCTAACTTTCCTAATATATTTACCATTGAGGTAGCTACTGGAATACATACGGATATGTTACTTGGTATTTTTATTTAGATTGTATGTGTACTGTACTATGAAGGAGGTGGAGTGGAAATGGAATACTCAGAACAATAAAGCCATACATAAGAACCTTGACTTTGAAAATATTTGTATGTACTGTCTATATGAAATTAATTTAGGTAATTTTGTATGGACAAAGTTCGGGGACTGTTAATCTTACTCGGTAGAATAAGGCGAATTGTAGTTTACTGTACAGTATGAAGCAAATTTGATTACTGTAGAATTAATGTATCATTCGTATGTCCTGTATTTCTATAACAAAGTTTTATTGTTGACCAACATGACTTCTGTCGATATTCTGCTTGTAGCTTTGGATAGTGAAAATAATATTAACTTTCGGAAGCTTTTTAGAGTTGGAGGGCAATGAATAATATGTTTATTGCCCTTGTATTTTCTTGCTTGGCCTGCTGTTACTTCTCTGTTTCATTCACCCATGTTGTATGAGGTCTTCTTGGCCGAGTAACAGTCTTCTTTATTTGTCTTAAGACTCAAAAGTCCACCTTCAAGCCGGAAAGGTGACAACATTTGAAGTGACTACATAGGATCTGGGATTTGTTTATAATGATTGAATGACTGACTGACTGGGCGAAGAAGTAATTAAAAGTAACAAGGAAAATATGAAGAAATTATAGACTTAGGTGGATGTGACGCAAGAGGATGGGAGGGACGATTGTCCGAATGTAACCACTAGAAAGCCGGAGGAGAAATGGTGGTGATATTGGTGAAGAAAGAGAAGAAATGATTGTATAGGGAAAATAGTACATGAGGAAAATGTCTCTTATTATAAAAATGCTTTGTTTAGTCAGATTCTAAAGTGGGACGCCGTAAGAGGATCAGTGGGCGTGGTGATAGGTGTAAGAGGTAATGTGTATTGTGGAGAAGTATATGTGTGTGGGTGGGAGGGGAGTGATGGATACGTATTTTTAAAATTTTATATATATATATATATATATATATATATATATGAGCCACGATAATATACTTACATGAACAAAAACTAACAATGTTACACAATGCTTACATTGTACTCCATCTTCCTATCCACGTACACGTGCTATATATTTCTTCCCTAATAATCATTCCTCCCCCGTACAGTTTGCCCATACAAAGGTTATATGTTCTGAGTGATCCATTGATTAAATACGAGTGTTTACTTTGGAGCAGCTGCCAGATATTGCCACACACCAGCTAATTTGGTTGCAGTCTTTCCTTGGGCAACTGTACTTATACAGTCGTGGTCAATAATAATCATCTATATTGGGGTAACTCACGTAAGAGTATGAATGCTTCCCTCTCTTCCTTAACCATTAAACTTTACATTATATAGTTTGAATACCATCTAATAAAGAACTACTAGTAGATACGCACTAATTATAATATTATAATATTATGTGAACGTGAAAACACTAGCCTAGCCTATACAGTAAATAGCTTGAGATAGCCTACCCATATGTGGATGATTATTATTGACCATGACTGGACATCTATATATACCCTTACCAGTAAACACTATCTTCTTATTCACCCAATGTGAATACAATTTACCTTCCCCACTAAACAACCGCCTTCCTTCATCAACACACCCCAGGCCGAGAAACTGGTACACACCAACGTACTGTATTGTATCTTCCTTAATAATCCTCCTAGTGTATATCCCTGATAAGAATATAAAAAGAATATCCATGGGCCTAAAAAAATAGTGTGGGGGAGGCAGGAGGCAAGTTTTGGCAAGACCAGTGGGGAGGTGGAGGGAGAAAAGAACTGGCAAGACTAGAATGGGAGCTAGTGACCCGAGTGAGAGTTGAGCAGGGAATGAGAGCGAGGGAGAAAGGGGGAGCGAGGGAACTGAAAAAATAATTTAAAAAGAAGTGAGGCCAGGTGGTAAAGGAATGGTGAGGGGGAAGCAATTGAAAGTGGCAGTGATAGGAAAACATGCAGTAGCCAGCGAGTCCCTCCAAACGAGTTGTGTGTGCGCCGTGTGGGTCAGTGCCTCAGCTCAGTGAGGGTCTGAGGGAGCAGTACGTTCAAGGCTTCAAGCGGTTCCAAACTTCCACTTCAGTGACCTGTTGAGTGTGGTCTGTGCATGACGCAGTGTCGTATAACTCTCTCTCTCTCTCTCTCTCTCTCTCTCATTCTCTCTCATCTCCGTTCACCCATCTTTTTTCTCTGACTCTCCGACACACGTGAATAGCTTACTCTCATAAATAAATGTGTTGTTCTCCTTATTCCTTACCTCTCTGCGTCTCTTTCTCTCTGAATTGAAAAGCCAATTGTTGCAAATGCATATAACAAAGGAAAAGGCTTGAGAATGATGACCAATCCCAAGACATTATCATAAGCTTGTACAGAAAAAATATATATATTTCTCTCCACGACACAATTGTGAGTAGTCTAACCATTTTGTTTCCATGTATAAGGGCGGGTACAGTTTCTTACCTACAAGTAACATTATTCATGTCCCGTGGTCCTTATCTTCGTGCTTCTTGTCCCACATACTCGGTGCTCAAAAGATTGTTCCCTCAGCCAGCCACAATTTAACGGAATCACCTTTGGTTCAAACGACTAGACAACAGAAGATAGATGTCGGAACTTTTTTTTTTGTTAGAACCACAGAGAATTCCGTCATATTGTGGCTAAGAGAATGATAATTCTACATCATATAGTACTGTACCTCTCTAGCACATTTTTCCTCATTATACAGTTCAACATGATTTTCCAGGCCTCTAATCAAATAAGATTATACCTACCTCTTTGAGCCGTGTTTCGTGGCTTTAATTTGAAGTCCTTTGTGGCCGTGTTTATGACGTCAGTTTAGAATTCTGGGTAGCCGTGTTCATGATTGTATAAATTATACTGTATAGTTCTACCTGGCCTTGTTCATGACGTTAAACTTGTATTGGTATTTTTGTTGTGGTTTTGTACGGTGGATTAAATTTCTCATTTGAGTGAATTTTACGAACCAAAATATAGAGACCAACAGCAGCTATATAGTTTCCTAAGAACTGCCAGTTCTCGGCAGTTTCAATGGAAACTGTTTCTTGGGTGTTGGGCGTGACTGTAAACACCCTTTCAATTCATAAACACTCCACACTCCATGTTTTCCATTTATTTCCTTCTAACTTGTTGTCTCACCTTGATAATTCACCCTCGTCCTACAGGGTCTTCCAGCAGGTCTAGTGCAATCTTCATTCATATTCTAACAGGAGAGACAACGGGAATTCCCCCACCATGAAATAGACACACTCTCCTAGACTCCTACAACTTTCTATCTCCGCTGGGAACTTACACAAATAATTTTCCGCCTGCTTGCTTTGAACATTCTTCTTTCACCACTTCTCAGTCTGCACTCTATACAGTATGTGCATAATATGTGGTTGTGTATGGTCTAAATAATTTTAACAAAAAGGAGGTTATGTGTTTGGTTGGGTATTTGTTCGGTGTTAGTTTGTTTGTTTGCAGCAGGATTACACTAAACGTTATGTAGTGATCGAGTACTGAAATTATTATAGTATATGACTACTAATATGGGCCAGTCAAAAGTCCTGTATCGAGTGAATGAATATGAGTCATGAGAGTGAATCTTATATGAACTAATATTACAAAGACCAATAACTACCCTATAGTTTCGCATCATTCAAAAGAGTTGTAAAACTATTGACCGTGATTACTCATCTCACTCAAAGCTACAACCTGGTTACAACTAACAGATATTATCATTATCGAGAGGAACGGATGTGACGGCCTAGCTGCTCATCACCACCAGATGTCACACTGTTGCTGCTGCTGCTGCCTTTCCTGTGCCTAAACACGGCTTTGTTGGTTACCGAGCTATAAAAAAAAAGTCAAACCAGAATATCCTGAGCCCTCAGGTGGGGTCGAGGATTAAGATCGGCGTTGGCAAAACATACCCACATGATGACATGAAGCAACTGATTGAGAGGGAATTAATAGGGGTCATTGGCCTTCTCATGGAGGAAATATTTATTTACATTATAAATTATTTCCTTGGCTTGGCTGTGGAGAACACCGACGTGCTTGGGAGATGTGACGTCCATAGTGGTTGGAGCGAGAAATTCCGAGAATGACCAGGTAACTGACTGACATGTATGACTACACACGTCCTTGACCCACCATTAACCCTTTGTCACAGGAGATGTGGCATCATGTGCAAAATAGGTTGTCACATGTTGTATAGAGTTGTTGTAAATATACTTACAATAAACCTAACTCGTCATTATAAATACTTCTTTTTAACATTGTATTATATTATATCGAATACTTAGAGCTACTACAAATTGGCTTATACATTAAAATTTTAACAATATAGGTTTGTTTTGATGATGATTTGGCAATGCCGCTCTTAATCCGAACCCCACCCGAGGGCTTAGTACTGTACATTCTGGTTTGACAATAAGAGAGAGAGAGAGAGAGAGAGAGAGAGAGAGAGAGATCGCCAACACGTTTCAGCCTTATTTCGAAGCAATGGACCATAATAATATTTCCCTAGTCTTACGGAACGAGTGTTGTTATGGTTTCACAGCAGTTTCGGGTTGTAGTCCTTGCAATGAAAGAACGTCTCACAAACAAACTTTTAGCTAAGGAGTGAACTTTACTTTACTAATTAATAAATGCGGGTCAAGCTGCAAGGTCAAAGAAAAACAGGGATAATAATTATTACCCTCCGTTGTTTGTCTCAACTATATACTAATTAATCATCTCTATTATACAAAGGCTGTCTTCTATTGGTCTGTACTGGTATATGGTCCTCACTCTCATGACTGCATATTGAGACCCATGTGTGTGTGTGACGGGAGGCTAGAGCTGAGTATATGTGTGTGTGTGTGACGAGAGACTAGAACAGCAGAGTACCTTTGTGTGTTTGTGTGTGTGATGGGAGGCAGGCATGAGTAGGCTAATTAGTGCGTGTTTAGTTTATATGATAATAAATTAGTTTCATGACCAAAGTTATTACCACATAAAACCGCCACCACTTCAGTATGTTTTTATGGGTAACACACACACACACACACACACACACTAAATAAAAAAAAAGTACAGAGCAGCATCAAGATGGGTACCAAGTCTAAGAGAAGTAAGCTATGAAGAATGATTAGAGAAACTAAAATTACCTAAACTGGTTTACAAATGTGTCACAGAAAAATAAAAGATAGATATAGAAAACTTGTGTCAACAAGGAATACCTACAATGAGAGGTCACAGTAACAAATTATTTAAAAGAAGAGGAGATAAAGATGTACAGAAACATAGCTTTCCAAATAGAATAATAGATAAATGGAACAAATTACCAGAAGAAGTGATGTGTGCCAAAAACATACATAATTTTCAAGAAAAATATAATTATTGGGTTTTAAAATACTGGACATTACGAGCTTGACTCAATCCTGTAAAGATACAAATAGGTAAGAACAAATAACAAAACACACACACACGCACACACACAGGTCTTGTCTCTCGTCTTACATACATACACACAGTCATAATCAAAAGTCGAGCATTGGGTGAATGAATAAAAGTAAACCATTGACCTGCGTCCCACTAAATATTAGACAAGCATAGTTTTTAATAATTGGAGATAATCTGTTTTTGTTTTTGTTTGTGTACGTGTGTGTGTATTTGTACGTTTGTTTGTTTGCTTGTGTGTGTGTGTGTCGTATTTTCATGACCACCGATAGAAAAAAATATATATAGAATAAATATATGCATGTGAGGGAGACTATTATCATGTTTATTATAAATTTCTTAAACTGGTGTGTGGGAATTTTAAGAGGTTAGTAGTACCATGGAGGTATAAATTATACCTCCATGGTTAATACAGTGTTGGGGAATTTGGAGCAACTGATTCCCCCAAACCATTCCAAGCAACAGAACACCATTAGTTTTATTCACCTGATCCTGTTTCCCGGGACACGTTGGAGGAATCAAGGCACTCCAGTGTAACAAAAGTGTATAAATTATCCTCTTAAGGGGGTGTGGAAATATGGGGACAGGCTTGGGGGTGGATGTGGGGGGTGGGAAAAGGAGGACAGGCTTGGGGGGGGGGGGGGTTAGGGGTGTGTGGGAATAGGGGACAGGCCTTCTACCCACCCCAAACCTGTTCCCCTATTCCCGCACCCCCCTAGTTCCCCCTTCAAGCTTAACCCCTACTCCCACACCCTCTTAAGACTTAAATGGAGCAAAAGAAAACACACTTATAACCACTTAAGCAAAGAATGTCTGGTTGTTTGTAAATAGGGAGTGGTATTATTGATTCCTCCAAACTGTGCCAGGAAACGGAAGGCCTCGATCGGTGTTTTAGGCTACCAACGGAGGACTTGTTTCGTGGTATAGTTTGGAGGATTCAGTAGCCTTCCAATGTAACCTTGGTTAACGTATACAATGGAAGTCACGCCAGTATTCATGCAGCCTCAGGGGTAACGTCCACAATACTGTTTATTATGCACACACACACACACACACACACACACACACACACACACACGCAAACCAACCATCAAACCCAGAAGTACACACACACACACACACACACACACACACACAAACCGACCATCAAACCCAGAGGTACACACATACACATACACAATTTTTAAGATGAGGCACTGTATTTTCTTTTCCTCGAAATAAATAAATTATACCCACTTGTGATCGAGACAAATATAAAGCTTAAATGTTTATGTGTGTAGCCCCACCCACTTAAAACTGTTGTCGCGTGAGTTTGTATGTGCGTGTGTGTGTGTTACCACGATCAAGAAACATCAACAACAACAACAGCAACAATAACAATAATAACATGAAATTGCTTCAATAATTCCTTTCATCCGTTGCAGAGCCCGTGTGCGTGTGTGTGTGTGTGTGTGTACGTACGCTTATCAACAGTGGCATGGGCAGCTTAGACAGTGCAGTGGTGGAGGAAGAGGAGACGATGGTGATGATGGTGCAGGGGGGAGTGGGGGACGAGATAGAGATGGGGTTGGGGGTCCGGAAATCACTCATAGCCCCACCTTGCATCACCACCACCACCACCACTATCACCACCCTATCACCACAACTCAACACCAGCACTCTAGCAGCACTACCATTATCACTACTCAACTACTCAACTACTACTACTAATACCACCACCTCTAATATAATGTTGACAACCACGACTGCCTGCCACTTCAATGATAGCTATCCAGTGGGAGGCCCAGGAGCGACCATAGTATCACCTCTACTTCTCTCTGTCACGGGGCTTATTGGTGGGTAGTCAGTCCTGTTGGGAGGGAGTGAATTATTTATTTATTTGATCAATTGATTTTTTATTTTTTTATTTTTTTATATGCTGCTTATTAATGATTTATTTATAACTCTGTATACACATTTGTTTTTCGTTTTGTGTTTACTGCCATATCTCTTCTATCCCTCTGTACACACATTTGGTTTTCATCTTGTGTTTTTACTGTAGGTCAGATCTGTGCCCTCTTCTACCTTCACTCCGCATCTTGTACTTCCTCCCGCTCCACCTCGGCCTCCTCCATCAGTTCCCGTGGTCAGCCTAAGCACAACACTCACTTCCACACCTTCCTTCTGGCTCTCATCTGGACTGACCTCATTGGCAAGATCACCACCTCCGTCCCTCCCATCAACGCCTACGCCCACGGTTGCTGGGTGGGTGGGGTGAGTATACGAATGAGAGGTTATACACACACACACACACACACACACACTGTAGAGTTATTAACATGAATAAGAATAAGTAAGCAGAAATAAATAATAATAATAATAATGATAATAACAACAACAATAATCTCTCTGTAAACACTAAATGGGTTGTGTTTTTGCTTCTCCCTCACGTGTGCAGAAGGAAATGTGTAACTACCATGGATTCAGTATGGTGTTGTGTTGCTTAGTGACCCACGCCACCGTCACTGCCATGGCCGTGGAGCGCTTCTTCGGCATCTGTCACAGCTGCCTACATAGGACATACATCACCACCGCTCGCTGCAGGTAAAGGGGCTACGAGTACAATAATTTGTTTATTTTCTCTTTACATACGGCGATCTGCAGGTCAGGGGGCTACGAGTACACTTTGTTTATTATCTCTACCATGACGTTCTGTAGGTCAGGGGCTACGAGTACATTATACATTTACATATTCATATCCCTCCTTCTATATTGCCATTCCTTTACTAGCTTCCTCGGTAAACGTAATACAACCCAAGAAATAAATAAAATAAGGCTGTTGTGATCTTATTTGTTCGAACTGCATGGAGGGTTACTGGAACCTTCCTATATATGGCTCGTTACTGCAAAAATTATGTATTCCGTCTCGTGATAATTGAAAGACGATGTAGGAGCCGATTACAGCTATACCGTATCGTGTCTGTCGTCATTAAGTATTATTATTGCACCCACCATTTGTCTGTGTTCCCTTGGGCCAGATCGACAGTGTGTGAGGTGCTGGTAATTCCCCTCCTCTTCCTCTCTTTTCTTTCTAGCAATTATTCTCCTCTTCCATTATTCTTCCTTCCTTTCCTTCTATTCCTTTCTCACGACTGCATCTTCTCCTTTCTCTTCCTTTCTAGCAATTATTCTCCTCTTCCATTATTCTTCCTTCCTTCCCTTCTATTCCTTTCTCACGACTGCATTTTCTCCTTTCCCTTCCCCTTTTTCATTTATTCCTTTCTCACGACTCTCTTGCTTTCATTTTTTCCCTTTATCGACTTACTTTTCCCATTTCTATCCATTCACTTATATCTCTTTCCTTTCTTTCATTTCATTCATGCTTCTTTCTTTCTTTCCTTCCTTCCTTTCTCTCCCTCTCATTTCCTTTCCCTTCGTGTGTGTCCCATTCCTACCTTCTTTTTCCTTTTGTTTTCCTTACTGTTGCACCCTCTATCACACGTATATAATTGTTTGACACACACACACAAACACACACACACACACACAATATTATATACAGTATTTTAGCACGCAACTATCACTCACATTTCCCTTTTCATGACATAATTACTGACAGTATCTCACGTATCAGTACTTACAATACACTGACCTACCTTTAATTAGATGTGTGTGTGTGTGTGTGTGTGTGTGTGTGTGTGTGTGTGTGTGTGTGTTCTTGCTTCTCCCAATGAATTCCCTTCCTCTTCTCCTTTTATTTATTCTAATTTCTATCTTTCTTCGTATTTTATTCTTCACATAACTTTGTTTCACACTCTGTTTCTCCTTTCCTCCATCCTTTCATTCTCTTTTCCTTCCTTTCACTCTGCTCTTTCCTTCTCTCTCCACTTTCCCTTTCCCTTTCTCCCTTTCCCTTACCCACTCTTTATTTCCGCCCTTCGCCTTCGTTTCCTCCTCCCCCTTCCCCTCTTCCAAACTTCTCTCACAAAATTTGTCTTTCCCCTAACTCCTCTTCTGAACTTCTCTCCCAACTTTCTCTACTAACTCCATATCTCTTCCGAACTTCTCTCCTAAACTACGTCTCTCTTCTAAACTTCTCTCACAAACTTCGTCTCTTTTCTAAACTTCTCTCACAAACTACGTCTCTCTTCCAAAATTCTCTCCCAAACTTCGTCTCTCGTTTTTCTAAACTTCTCTTCCCCAAACAGGTACGTCATTTCTGGGATCTGGATTTTCTCTATTGCGTTTTCGTTGCTGCCTCTGGTGGGTGTGGGTGAGTTCTACCTTCAGTACCCAAACTCGTGGTGCTTCGTCAACCTTCACCTGTGTCCCTCTACCCCCTTACGACACCGCTTCTACACCACCTCCATCGGGGTCTTCAACGTGATCACTAACATCATCATGGTCGTCTGTAATGTCCTCGTTGTGGGTGAGTGACCATGCAGAACAGTTAAGGTGGTAATTCGCTTTTTGTTACTTTGGAGTGCCTTGATTCCTCTAATAAAGTATATGCTAGGAAACAGGACCAGAATAGCAAAAATAATGGTGTTCTGGTGCTTGAAATAGTTTGGAGGATTCTGTTGCTTCAAATGTACCAACACCGAATTTCCTCCATAGGGGGACAGGCTTGAGAGGGGGCTTAGGGGGGTGCGGGAATAGGGGACAGGCTTTCTACCCACCCCAAGCCTGTCCCCCTATTCATGCACCTCCTCAAGCCTGTCCCCTACTCCCGCACCCCCTTAAGAGTATCTACGATATATTCCAGTAATTCTCTATATATTATAAATTAGGCACATCTATTTACACCCAGGCAGCAGTGATTCTTTAGGCACAGTTTCGGACATATGATACAGACACACCTGAAACGAGGCTCCTCCTTTATTGAGCATATAATTATATAGGGTTGGATGAGACGTTGTGACGTTCGCCTCTGGTCAGGGATTACGTATCACGAGTGTACAGTTGGACACATGAGTGAGTGGTACAGCCCAAGTGAAAGATGATCAATTTCTCCCTATCTCAAGTTCCTTAGTGCCAAGTAGGAGACATCAGGGACAGAAGTCAGTATTGAGGATGGTAATAAAAAGCAAGTACAGTACCTGATAATAGACACTGGTTACTCAAATGGGACAAGTATCTTTCACCTGGGCTGTACCTCCCATTCATGTGTTCAACTGTACATACATACATACATCTATTATTTTACACACAGGGTCGTTGCTCAAGCTGCGCAGGGCATCATCGTCGTCGTCATCTAATTCTACAGACGGGCAACAGAGTCTTGGGGTTGGACAGCGATGGTGGCGAGGACAGAGTGACCTGGAGCTACAGACGGTGGTGGTCCTTGTCATCATCAGTACATTGTTTACTTTATCTTGGGTACCTGTTGATGTGAGTTGAGTGAGACACGAATTATTGACCTATTATAATTATATCCTTATTTTTGTCATCATCATTGCACTATTTACTTTATTTTGAGTACCGATTTACTGTTTACCATATCTTGGGTATACCTGTTAATATGTTGATTTATTTTGTTATTATTATTATTATTATTATTGTTGTTGTTGTTTTCTTTCGGACCAGGTGCTGCTGCTGGGTAATGCCTACTGGCAGCCTCACCTCAATGACAGTGATCACAAGTTTGAGTTGTTTATGGTGCGCTGTTCGTCCGTCAACCAAATAGTCGACCCTTGGGCTTATATCATCTGTAGAGTGGTGAGTGACACACACACACACACACACACACACACACACACACACACTACCATGAAATTTAAAAGTAAAAATAATTAGATTTGTAATGTTAACCCTGTTTTGTGGAGACCCCCTGAATGTGTAGGACCTCAGTTAGATATATTATACCCACTTTGCCACTTCCTAAATTCGGCTATATATAAAAACTCACTTTGTTGTATGATTTTGCAACAATATATTCCATTCAATACAGCCTTAATCCCCGACACACAGGCATTCAGGTCGCGTGTGTGGGATTGCTGTCGATTTGGTTTGGTGGGACGTTGGCGATCAGAAAGACCAGCAGCTCCTTCTCATATTTCCTCTCCTCCTCGTCCTCCTCTTCATCATCATCATATTTCTTCCCCTTCCAACGTGGCCAGCTACAAGGGACAACATCAACAACAACAACAACAACATCAACATCAACTCGCCTCACCATCGCCACCAGCATCTGTCTCAATAATACCTGTTCATGATGATGGTATGTTGAGAGAAAGAGAGAGAGAGAGAGAGAGGGGCTCAGAGGGATCGTCTGTGTGTGCATGTGTCAGAGATAAAACGAAAAGAGAGAAAGAGTATTGGTGTGTGTGTATGTGTGTGTCAGAGATAAAAGAAAAGAGAAAGAGTATTGGTGTGTGTATATGTGTGTGTGTCAGAGATAAAAGAAGAGAAAAAGAGTACGGTAAGGGTTTGTGTGTATGTGTGTGTCTTAGAAAAGAGGAAAACAAAGCAAGAGTAGTGGTATGTGTGTGTCAGAGATAAAAGTGAGAGAAAGAGTAATGGTGTGTGTGTCAGAGAAAAGAAAAGAGAGAAAGAGTAATGGTGTGTTTATGTGTGTGTCAGAGAAAGAAGAAAAGAGAGAAAGAATAGTGGTGTGCGTGTATGTGTGTGTCATAACGTCGTGCGTGTTGTGTTTATAAAATGACTATATAGGGTCTACAGCTGGCAGCATGGGTTCGAACCCCCCCCCCCTCCCATAACCCCCCTTTGATCATTTAAAAACTTTTTTTTTTTTGTAAGCTCAGAACACTCTCCAGTCATAGGCGATCAAACTTATGTAAAAATTATTACTGTAGGTAAACGATCAGGCCGTGCATAGCGGTCATACAGACAGACAGACAGACGGACTGTTTTATATATTATATAGATGATGATAGATGATGATTATATAATGGTAGACTTGATAGGGGTAACTTACGTAAGATTTTGACAGCTTCACTCTGTTCCTTAGATGATAAACTTTCCAATAAATAGGTTAAGTACCATCTTTTAATTTACTACAAGCAGCTACGCACTACTTAAAACAATAAAATCATATGTGAACGTGAAAACAATAGACAGTAAATTGTTTGAGATACCCATATGTGGATGATTATTATTGACCACGACTGTACATTGCAGGCAGTACTTTGATTCCTCCAAATTATGCCGGGAAACACGACGACAACAACAACAACACGACCTTAGATGAACAAAAAATAATGGTGATCTGTTGCTTCGAATAAATTGGAGGATGGAGAACAATCGCCAAAACAAAATATTATCATCATTATTATTACTGGATTATTATCATTATTATTATCATTATTATTAAAAAACACTGGCACCTTTTAAGTCAAATCAATAACCACAAATATAACATGTGCTGTATATATTTATGCTACCTTATAAGCTTGGCAGTTTCTTGTAATGACTTCAGTACCAAAGAAGTTTATTAATTTCTCCTTTTGACCACCTCTCCTTTATTTCCCCTCAGGACCATCATACTCGGGGTTGGAACTGGGAGATGGCGGTACCCACGACTCCAGTCACTACCCAACCCTGCCCTAGAGCCGCAACTCTCACTCTCACTGGATCCACACACATACACACACACACACACTCTCTCTCTGGATCCACCCACTCACCTCTCTCCTGCCAGCCTGGTAACTTATAGTGGTAAGTCTGAGTCAGTGTATTTCCTTCCTCTCCTTGTGCTTGTTGTCTCTCCTCTATGTCTCTGTTTCTCCTCTCTCTTTCTTCTTTTTCTGTCGTGTGTGCTGTCCTTCCTCTCTGTCTCTTCTGTTCCTCCTCTCTCATTCTTCTTTTTCTATCGTATGTGCTGTCTCTCCTCTCTGTCTCCTTCCTATAAATTTGCTATAACAAACTAGAACATAAGGCCTGAAATATGTGATATATAAATTTTCTGCAACATACTGTAAACAGAGACACTTTTTATATGCCTCTATTGGTAACTAAGACTAATGGTGTTGTTGTGTTGTGTTGTGTTGTAGGTATGGCATGAAGTAACTCATGGTCCCTCTTCTGTCCTCGTATCCACCATATTATGATATCACCTTCCCACACACACGTCTCCGCCTTTCCACTGACCACCACCACTCCCACGTCCATGCTTGTCCACACTTTATTTAACCCAACCTGACGTGACTAAACCCAAGCTACCATAACCTAACCAATCCTATCCTATCCTAACGTAACCTAACCTATAACATATCTTACCTATATCATACCCTAACCTAACCAAACCTAATTTAATGTAATCAAGCCATACCATTCTAACCCTAATCTAATCCATCCAAACCTTACCTAACCTAATGCAACCAAACAAAACAAAACTAACCCTAACCTAACCAAACCTACCCTAATGTAACTAAACCTAACCCTATCCTAACCAAACCTACCCTAACCAAACCTACCCAAACCTAACCAAACTTATCATAATGTAACTAAACTTAACCTATAACACTAGTCATGGTTGTTATTCGTAGCTGCTAAATTGTTTTGTACATAATATTTATATCCATTATAATATTATATTGATGTTCACGTTAGTGGGGCATAATCCGTTGACGACTAAATAATAATATCAATTATTAAAAGACATACTAATTAACTCTAAGTAGCTTTGATTCCTCCAACGTATGCAACGAAACAACAGGTACCGTACGTACCCTATTATAATCTTATATCGAGGTACTGATGGTTTGTTTCTTAGCATGGTATGGAGGAATCAGTGGGCCTCCAATTTAGTAACATCTCTTTAGTTATTAAGCGTATGTATGTATGTATGTATGTACAGCCACAATCAAATAACCACCGACACTTTCCTTCCATCCTGCAAATAAATCAGTATCATATCAAAATATAATCATACAACACCTTACGTCAACTTAACCCCCTCAATTATTATTATGAGGTGCTGCAAAATCATACACATGTTGTTCTTTATTACCAAGATATTTACTACGATGGAAGGAAAGTGTCGGTGGATTGTGGCTGTACAGTCACGCCCAATATTCTGTTAGCAACACCTTCGAATCTTAATTAAGGAGAGATTTTTTCGTCAGTGAATTGAAAGGTTTCTGATTCTTCCTTTACTATGTCAGAATAAACAGACACCCTTAATGATACTAATAGGGGATCTGTTTCGTGGCATAGTTTGGAGGAATTAAAGACCTTCCAATTCATCAACAATAGAATCTTCCTCTAGAATTTATTATTATTATTATTATTATTATTATTATTATTATTTGGCATTTTAGCTGTTGGTCTCTGTGGTGCAATAAAAAAATATATAATTGTCATTGTAATAATAATAATGATATAATATGTTGGTGTTTGTAATATTGGTTGACAAGATTAATTCAAATGGCTCACTTTTATTCGCCTGATGTAAGAAGGACTTTAGATCGTGACTGTACTGTTTTATCCTGTTTTTTGACGACAAGTGGAGTGTTTATTATGTATGTTTACACTCGGATACCATAATAGTCTCTAGCCCACCCGAGTCACAGCCCGAAATCTGATACAGGCGGTTTCTGGACGACAGACCACCCAAAGCCTCGATCCATTAATTAATCGATTCGTGTTGTGTGTAGCCTTGTGGTGGACTGGTGGTTTGGGTATCCGAGTGAGTGTACAGTTGAACAAGTTGAAAGTGCAATAAAAATATGGCTGCATATATTATGGCAGCATCTTCACCACCACTCAAAGTTCAGCCAATCACGTTCCACCTTACATTGGTTCAGGGTTCCCAGTGATTCATTCATAAAGATCCGAGGGCTTATACCAAGGATAATAGACTATCATCCTTGGCTTATACTACAAAGAACTGTCTCATGTTGCCATATACAGCCATATTTTTCTTGCACTTTCTACTTGTTCAACTTTACATTGTGTGAAATATTTATCAGTTTCGCTGCGTTGAAAATAGAACCTAAGCAATTATTAGTTTATTTTCTGTTGAATTATAATATCATACACACTCCATGGTTGAAATGCACAAATGATACAATATGTTATGGCAGATACTTAAATAATTATAACATATAAGATGTTAAACAGTTATGTAAAAACTTAATGTGCATTTTTTTTATCCTGGAAAAAATGCACCGATTCCCTCTTAATTAAAAGGAGATAATGTAGTGCAGTTTTGGTTCATTAAAGCAATTTGATTCCTCCAAATAATGCCAGGAAGCATGCAGCAGGACCAGATAAAAAAAAATACTATGGTGGCCTGTTGCTTGGAATAGTATGGAGGAAGATCATCCCGATTTACCAACACTGTGTAGCCTCCTATTTCCTTAATTAAGCTGGAGTCTTTCAAAACCTGTGGCCACGAAACTGTCGAAACACCACCTATATGGAATTATCTGTTTCGTAGAATGGTTAGGAGGAATCAGAATAAGCCTTCAATTTTCATACACGATCACAGGGTCTTCATGTTAGACCTTATAAAGATACATAATTATATTTGGTGTATACTCATTGTGTTAAAAATTTGTAGATAAGTACTTTGTAGTGTACATTTGTTGAGTAATTAGTCTATGTGTTTATCTGTATATTTACCGACAATGTCGAAAAATTAAATAAATGCTGGCACCTGTACGTTTTCATCAGATAATTACTAAAAAATGTATATAATATAATGCAGAAACTCAATTAATCTGCAATGAATCTGCAATTTAATTATTTAATTCTAGTCAAATTTATTGGAGAATCTATACAAAACATCTGTACGTATTTAAGTGAATGAGTGAGTGAGTGAATTAATAGGTAGAATGAAGATGTTGATTGATAAGTATGATGTGGGATGAATATATATATATATATATATATATATATATATATATATATATATATATATATATATATATATATATATATATATAACCTCTTTTTGGTGAATCTGATTCTTCCAAATAGCACCACTAAGTAATTCTCTTCAATGTTACTAATAGGAGTTAGAGATTAAGCGGTCGACCATTGCAATTGTATACTCATTCGAAATCCTGGTTGCATGGTCGAGAAATGCGTTAATTGATAAAAGACTATAATTAATTAAAGAGAGTAATGTGTAATAAATAAAGTCTTAGAAATACTCACTGATGCTGTTAATTGATTCTCTACTGTCATAAATAAATATACATAGGCCATATACACAATATACCTACACATACACACACACTGTCTCTGTGTGTATATGTACAGTGCAGTACGTATTTCTGTGTGTGTATTATATAATAGATTTTTTTCCCTTGGAGAGTAGAGAACACTCATCAAACACCACACAACACGTAACGTTAACACGTAATACATGCTCTTCTCCACACATACACACGTAGGCTACACTAATTTCTCCACATACACACACTCTATCATTCTATAGATATATCGCCTTATTAATAATTTATGACCATTACGTAGTTGATAGGCGTTAAAATCCCAAATAACAAACAATACTCTGCCTCACAGTAAATCAATTTTTCAGACTTTCCATAGTTAGGCCGGCCTACTTCAAAATTGCCAGCATTTGTCTTATCTAATTCACAATGGGTTATAAATATAATATCAAGGCTATTATTGGGCATGGAGATTCTTGAAAAATGAGGGAGAGAGTAAAAAAGTAGAGTAAATAAATGTACTGTACGTCATACTACATACATTCTCCATCATTACAGTGCCTTCATTTTACATAAATAACCTTATACTGGAGTAATCAGGCCTCACTTATGGTAATGTATAAGGTAAATAGTATCTTAGGGTATTTTAAACCATGCATTTCATGTTGTGTTCAGTGTAAATGCAGATATTTAGGGTAAAACAGGGTAAAGTGATTATTGCCGTTTACAATAATAATAATATTAACCAGGAAGTCCAGGATAATTTAATAGGTAAGTATATGTATTTTACAGAGGTTCATGTCGATGTGATTGAGTCTGAGAAAGAGTTAAATGGGTCCGGTTAGAAATTGTTATCAGTAATATTGATTTTTATGAAATATAGACACGTGAGTCGTGACGTGGCTGTCAAGTTGTCACTTGTCAACTGTTGAAGTTTGAAGTTTGAACCAGTGTTGCCAACCGTAGGGTAATCGCCCTATATGTAGGGCATTTCGACCTCAAATCCTCGTCTGTAGGGCGTAGGGTAATTTTACAGAATCATAACGAAACGTAGGGCGTTACAACATTTTGGTATAAGTGATAACATATTTTGTAACATAAAAAATAAAACACTTAAAGTATAGACGTACGATGTATCAGTAATTATCGCGGGGAAGATTTTACAAAATACATCTAACTCGGCCATCACTCCGTTCCCCCACCCACACCCACGCCCCCACCCACACCCCTATCCCACGCCCCAATACACACCCACGCCCCTATCCCACGCCCCCACCCCTACCCTCACCCACACCCCTACCCCACGCCCCCACCCACTTATTTTTAAAGTAATTTTATTTTAAAGTAATTTTTTTTTTTTTTTTTTTGAGTACCTTTTTTTTTTTTTTTTAAGTAACTTTTCTTTTTTTAAAGTATTTTTTTTTTTTTTAAGTAACTTTTTTTTTTTTTTTAAGTAACTTTTTTTTCTTTTTTAAAGTGACTTTTTTTAAATTAACTTTTTTTTTTTTTTTTTTAAAGTAACTATTTTTTTTTTTAAAGTAACTTTTTTTTTTTTTTTTTTTTTTTAAGATGTTATTATGAAACGTGCACCATTGAAATTGTAACAGGCACTTTTGGAAAAAAAAAAAAAAAAAAAAAAAAAAAAGGGAAATAGTCGCCATATTTAGTCGGTCTCAAATTATATAGAAGGGCCCGACTGAAAGAGCATTATTTCTCTAGCAGAAATAATAGCAAAAACCCACAAGATCAAGATAAAAACAAATATATATATTGGTGTATGAGGTGCAAAATAAAGATCAAGATATAAGGTGCCGTTGTAAAGGCAATATTTCCCATCAACCATTGAAATTGTAACATGCATTTTTGGGAATAGAAAATTGTAAAGTAAAAAGGGAAATAGATTAAGATAAAAAATATATATATAAGTTTATAAAGTGCCGTTGTAAAGTCAATATTTCCCATCAACAACATAACCAACTTTGAACTGTTTCTATATTCTCAATTTCTCATCATGGCGCCGGCGAGGGAGAGGAAGGTATTATTATATTTGTCCACTAACTAATAAGTGGCTTCATACTCATATACTGTATCTATATAGTGTGAAAGTGGTATATGAGTTTTGGAAGTGGTATATGAGGTTTGGAAGTGGTATATGAGGTGTAGAAGTGGTGTATGAGGTGTAGAAGTGGTATATGAGGTGTAGAAGTGGTATATGAGGTGTACAAGTGGTGTATGAGGTGTGGAAGTGGTGTATGAGGTAAGCGTATAAGAGTCGTAATGAGTAGCATATTTGGAATATTTTTACAAGTTGCAGAATATTTTCACAAGTTGCCACAACTCGATTTCAATTTTTTTTACTATTACCGGTACCCGTGTTTATATTTCACTATTACAAACAACTTTTCTATATACCATTTCTTCTGCAAATGCTGCATAACAGTAGTTACCTCTTATAGTTAGGTCCCGGTAGTGTGTCCCAGTCCAGATTAGGTTAGGTCAGGTCAGGTGAGGTCTGACTAATTTCTAACGTTACTGTATATTTTTTCCTGCTTAGGTCCCGGTAGTCTGCCCAGGTTAGGTCCCGGTAGTCACACTAAATCCTTCTAGGAAATAAAAAAAATTCCAGTGAAATCCTGTTGTGGCAACTTGTAAAAATTTACCGTATTATATTCCTTCCTCACAAGTTTGTCCAAAAAAAAAGATGACTTGATAATATACAATAATGACTTTGTGACTATATGCCACAAATATGTGTGCTGATATGACAGTCGCGTTATTAAGAACATAAATGTGTAATATACTGTACTGTATCACTGTATACCGTCACCACAGTATTTCTGAAGAACATGTCGTTCATTAATTAATATTCGTGACAAATCATCTCTCTGGGTTTAGTGCTATTTCTCATTGTAAATTAATGTATTTATGCATACCACTGTCTTGTAATATTACATCTGGTCATAGTTATAGACCTGCAGAAAAAAATAGCACACATATGGATCTCCTGAAGAATTTCCCGTATTGGTTGTCCTCATACTACCCAGTGCATCACAGGCCCATAAAATTGATCTCTGGAATGGGGACTGATGTGAACCCATTAAAACTTATGTTAAGATAGTCTATCTGGCATCATTTTATATTTTTGTTTTTGGACATCCTTGGAAAAAAAAGGGATTACACTGACCCCAGAAGGATGCGGCTGAAAGATGATAATGATTTGAGGCTTAAGGGACCCTATGATGTAGTTAGAAAATTGAAAATTAAATTCCTTTAAATATTGCTACGAAACACCACCTAGCCTATTTGGAAGGAGCTTATTTTGTGTCATTATCAGGATGAATCAGAAGCTTCCAATTCTTATACTGTAGGCTACACAATCACAGGGTCCTTAAAATCTCTGCTACTACTATTTCAGTTTCCGGTATGTATTTAACATGGGGGGAACTCTGTCAGTGTGGTACTGTATTTATACATCCACATAGCCATGCTCCACATTATATTTGGGAGACTTGCTTCGTTTTAAAGTCAGGGAGAGGTGGGCATTACTATTACCAGGACCAATTGTAAAAAAGTACATATGTTTCTAAATGTGTGTTTTGTTGCAGGTTTATGGTTGTGATGCTGAGTAATATACTGCATAAAGCCAGACCATCACAATTAATGAATCACCACACCTCCATATGGCACCTTCACTACTGCTGTTCTCTCCTTCAGAATGGGTCCAACATGTGTAGAAAGTTGAGTATAGTATTGTATTAATAGAGAATTAACTGATGGTTATGTAAAATTAAGCCCATTATAAGGGATCTTTGAGTGTCTGTTCCATTATTACAGTGGTTCCCAACTTTGGCTAGTTGTGACCCTCTACTACTACTGTGACGCATCGGGTTCGGGTGAACGCAGCGCTCTTGATATTCTCACTACCTTTCTCCACTCCCTTCGATCATGGGCTAGGTGACTGGCATCCTCCACTGACAAATCTAGCTCGATCAGGTCTTTCTCAATGGTTGATAGCCATGTTGTTACTTGGCCTCCTCTTGGTCTTTTAATTGTTCTTCTTGCCTCTTGTAGGGATATTTTGGCAGGTGTTTTTTCTGGCAGTCGTTGTAGATGTCCGTACCATCTTATTCGTCTGGTCTTGATGATGTTGCTCCATTTTTGTTGATGACCCTCAGATAGGCTATATTATAAAAAAAGCAAATAAGTATTTAGAATTGAAATGTTTGTTAATTGCTAACAGACCGTTACTATTTTAATCAAGTATTACAACCCAAAACTATTCACTTATAATATTTTATTATTACAAACTTCTTGTCCTAGAGGGTCTTTCAGGCCTAGGGCGGTCTTATTTCATCCCCAAATCAATCATACCATAATTGATCGGTTGTACAGTTGCCAAAAATGGTATTGCGACAACTCTTGATAGAACATTAAATATATTAATGTCCATTGTTGTTTGTAGGGATCATAAGTATGTACAGTATTACAGAAGGGTACTGTATGTATATTTCCTTCTGTTATACATGCTTATAGTCCCTACAAATAGTTGTGGTTATTACTATGGTTAAAGTTCCATCAAGATTTGTCGCAATACTTTTTTTAGCAACTGTACATGGCAAAGTGGTGCAAGGAAGTAGCAAGTGGTAACACAACTGGTGCTACAAACTGAAGCTCAGGATTACAAGCTTGTTAACTCAACCAAGAAGCCATTGACCTTTGTTTATACTCGACTGTATTATATTTTAGGTCTATCTATCTATAGCTCGTTCCCTCCGGGAACTCCCCCGAAGGGGGTGGCCACGGCAGAAAAGTCTCCAGTCTTCCCTGTTCAAACACTCCCTCCTTACCTGGTCAAGCCCTCCCCTCCCCCTCATGTTTCTCTCCTTTACATACTCTTCCACTCTGTTCTGCCATCTTACTGGTGGTCTGCCTCTCACACCACTTCCCACAACTTCACTTCCATACACCTTCTTTACAAACTCCTCACCTTGCATTCTCTCCACATGTCCAAACCACCTCAAAGTATTACGTTTCACTCTCTCAACCACTCCACACTTAATACCAATTGCCTTCTCACTCATACCACATCTCTCATACACATTCTCATTACTTTCTCCATCCCACCTTGTCAGTCCACATGCACCTCTCAAGTAACTCATTTCCACAGCACCTATTCTTGACTGATGAGCCCTACTCCATGTCCATGTCTCCGACGCATACGTCAGTGTTGGCAAGATTATACTATTTCGCAGTCCCCTTTTCACTTCCATACTCACACTTCTACCTTTCATTATCCTCCCCAGTGATCCTATGACCTGTCTACCCTTCACTGCTCTCTCCCTAATTTCTCCTTCCATACTTCCATGTTTACACATAACTGTCCCCAGGTACTTAAACTCTCTTAAACTCCCTGTTCCTCACCAACTTTATTCCCTGTCACTTCCATCAGTCTCTCAGTTAGAACAGAATAATGATAGAAGATTACCTTTATCGTGAAAGGCCAGGTTAGCGTAAAACGAGTACTGTATAGTCATCCTCAATTATAATTTCTTTTTGATTGGACTGTCTCTCATTTCTTACATGATCATTTAAATATTCCACAATTTAATTTCAGTCTCTTCTCAATAGGCCTACTTCTATTACTGTATTGTGAATGAAATTTTTATCCTCCTCCACTGACTGCCGTCTTTAACTTAATGACTTACTGTACATTCATTGCCATGACTTTTTCTGGACTAGACAATTTGTATGATGTATTGTACATCTCGTTGTCTTTGTAAATGGTCTACTGTTTACATACTTATGTTCTGTATTGTATTCTTTGTGGCATAATAAACCCAAGAATTATTCTATGATTTTGATTTCTCACTTTACATTCATTTTATATTATATATAATATATAAAGGCTTAAGAATAGAAATATTAAGTACAGTTTCTTTATTGCATACAAGTACAATTAAATGTCTACAAATAGCATCTCGTACAGTTGTGGTCAAAAGTTCCTTGCCACCTACTCAACTCTTATAATATTAGGCAGATTTTGAAGCATAGTATTTTGTGGATGGCATGTATGTGTACAGGTATATGTATACACATACATGCCACCACAAACATACTCAGCTTCAAATTTTGTCTAATATTAAATTTTATATGAGTAGATGTAAAGGAACTGTACATTAAACATATATTACAATAAAGTGTTGAGGTAACATACAAGGGGCTACTGAACTCAACTCTATATATAATTACCTGAGAAGGCAAAGTTTCATTCACTGCTGCAATCTCTGGTAAGAAGTGGGAAAGGATAAGGTAATGGTGGTAGAGGGTTAACATACATACAGGGTGGTACAAAATATTGTTCCTCTCAGATGGACTAACGTCTACCAGTGAGGTAACTTGTGCACCACCCTGTATATATACACACACACACACCTGGTGTAGTGGTGACCACAACACTGGCTGAGGTCACCCCTCTGTCAGCACTGGGACTCACAGAGGAGGGAAGAGACAGGACAAAGCTGGCAGAGAGAAGGAAGAAGTATGAGAGGAAGCAGGTGGGAGGGAATAGAGCACCCTCTCCCTGCGACCCCCCCCCCCCAGGGAGAGAGTGGTCAGCTCTCTCCCACCACCCCCCACCCACACTCCCTCCTCCCCCCCTCCCAGCCCTCCCATATCCCTTCCCAACCACAGCAGGTGTGGACGCACACAGACACTCAACCTTGTACACACACACTGGTGTTAGTATGGAGGAAAGAGCTGGTTAGTAATGAGGTTCAAGGTGTAGGAGAGGCACAAAGAAGGGATGGAAGTGGAGGAATGAATGGTGAGGAGAAAAGGAAGGTGTGAAGGGGAGGGAGGGAGGAAGAAAAGGGGGTAGTGGAGGAAGAAGAGAGGGTACAGTAGTGGAGAAGATATGAAGAGGGTGCAGCCATGGTGAAGACTTTACCAACCTGGAAAAAAGAAAAAGATATTAATAACTGTTCTGTACGTACATCACATAAAGACCCTAACTACAGACATACCACAATAATAGTAGTTGTTAATCTGGTCTACCTTGAATCTAGGTTAGGGGTATCGGTACTTTACTTGTATAGTTTGTTTTTTGCTGAAGGACTAAATATTCACAGCCAATATAATACAATTTGACCTTGATCTCGGGGATTAAATAAATTGTCAGCATATTGGAAGGCAACTCATTCCTCCAAACAATGCTAGAAAACAAGTCTACTTCAGTATACAAGTTGGAGAAATCAGTAGCCAAACCATCTGTCCACAATATATTATCCCCTTCATTATGTTTTGTGACATACTTTGGAGGAATCAGTATCAACCAATTCCTCAACTATACAAGACCCTGTTAAATATTGTACTAACTCTCCCAGAATAAATGAAATTGAGTTAAGTGGTTTGTCTGTGGGTGAAATGGAATCTACATAATCCTCTACATCTTAAACTATGTAACAATGTACTGTGCTACTTATGTCAGTGGTGTTGTAGGCATGTTGGAGGCCACAGTTTCTTACACTGCCACAAATGCCTACAAAAGTTACTCTTCAAATGTACAGTAGTTTATTTTATGCACTAACATACTGACTTCAGTATCTGACAGTAGATGGTCACAACCGATGCCGAAGAAATGAACTGTGATTGGTTAAGCTTCATCAATCAGGAGTTACATATGACCCAATCAAATGTAAGCGTACGACATCAGCTAGGATTATTCACCATCAGCCACAAATACAGACGACATAACACATGTACACACAGAAATGTAGACACAGCAACTCACATCCTCCAACCCTACCTCAACACACTTAATGCCTGGTTCACCACAAACAGGCTTCAAATAACACCCACCAATTCGACTGTCACCCTTCTCACCAACTGGAATGCAGAACACCGCTACACACCATACCTTGCTATAAACAACACACCTATACCACACACAAGATACTTGGCATAACATACAATACATCCATGACATTCAAACAACATATCACAGCCATCAAAGACAAATGTATGCAAAGACTTAAAACCCTCAAATCACTTGCCAGCACAACATTTGGACACAACAAAGAAACCACAACCACAGTGTACAAACAATATATCTGATCAGTGATGGATTATGCAAGCCCTGTCTGGGCCTCAAACCTCACCGAGACTCATCTCAACACCCTTCAAACCATACAGAATAGAGCCCTAAAGATAATCACAGGCTGCACAGCTACCACACCTACAGACCACTTACACCATGAAACCAAAGTCCTCAAAGTCAAGTATCATCTTGACATGAGAGGCACACAAACACTTGCTGCAGCCTCCATGAACTCACACCATCCAATACACCCACACATGCCAAGGAAGATCAAAACAACACCCAGTACACGATACCATACACAACAAATATTATCATATATCACCCCAAACCAGTCTCCAGAAACAAATCCATACTCAAATCACTCATCAGTCTATCCAAACACTCAAAAACAACACTCGGCTGCATGCACGACCTCCTGACATCCACCCATCTGAATCCTCCCTTCCACTGTGTGGACTGTCCACCTGGCCCTTCTGAAACATCATAAGAAGCTGGATGGAGCCATTGTGGATGCTAGTTTGGGATGTAACACAGCACCCCATTCTATTAAACACATTATGGTTGACGGCAATGCACACAACCCCACTCGCCAACAACGTACAGTAATACACTCTCTGAGGACACTGAGAAAGCCTGGTCCAGGCCATGGCCTTCCTCAGGGGCTCTGGGCTGCTTGGTCAGGCAGTTTGAGGAACTTCAACAACAACTGTACTACACACAACTACAATACTGACTAAAAATACTACTGTACTGTACTACCCACAACTAAAGTACTAACTACACACAACTACAATACTGACTAGAACAAAACCAACAAGTGTAACTCACCAAGTGATGTCACCTCAGCACTTGTAACAACAGCACAAAGAGCTGTAATGGAAGTGTCAACAAGTTTTTCCTATAATGTACGAGATGCTGTACTTGTATCACCTAGTTAGAATGAAGCAACAACATTAAAGTAAAAGGAAGGTAACAAATATGAGATCATAATATTCCATCCACCAAATTCTATGACAAGAATCAGACTACAGTACCTCATTATTGACAACTTGTTTTGTGGCACAGCTGAAAGGAATCAGTAGCTGTAAAATCACCTCCACCACCACCAACTATGCTCATAAAATTATTCAACACATGTGAATAATACTATACAAAACAGTCACTGCTGCCCAATGCACTATACTAAGGAAATGTTAGTGAATTCGGGCAGGACAAATCACCCACATGGTACTAATAGTATACATTGAAGGGTGTTAATATGTATTAGTCCTGTTTTGGTCATCTGTCCTCTTGGCATTGTGAACCAAAACCTCATTGAGGAATTCTTTTACTGGTGGGGGAGTGAGACTATTAGAATTATAGAGATAAATATGAATACAGATAAAGGGACACAGTTGCTTCATTCTTTACAAACTGAAAAAGGAAATGATCTAATATAAATATAAGAGTGGAGAGTTAACACCAGTCATGTTGGTGTTCTCTTCACTTCTGGAGTCAGATGGGTCATCTCAGGTCCCTGGCCAGCATCAGGGAGAGCCAGATGGAGTCAGGAGTTTTCCCTGGCCAGTGAATGAGTTAGGAGGGTCATCCTGAGTCATTGGCCAATAGATAATCAGGGAGTCAAGTGGAGTAGGAGAAGGAAAAGTCCTTGGCCATCAGATGATCAGGGAGCCAGGTGGAGTCAGGTGAGTCAAATTAGGCATTTCCCTAGTTGGCAGATGGTTAGGGAGCCACATGGATCCCTCTGGATGATTGATGAGGATGGGGGATCAGGTGGGTAAATCCAGGAGCAAGGTGATCCAAGTGGTAAATCCTGTTCCTGACTGACAGATGATCAGACCTATCATGTCTGATGGCTTGCACTGGAATGAAAGTTAAGTCTACATTAATAACATCATCCTTATATGAAGTACCATATAAGTATAATATAATCATAATGCTATATTACATATATATTCTAAGACTTTAAATCACAAACACACAAATATCTATGTCAGTTGCTGTGGGTCAATGTTAACAGCTGTGTAATCCTGGTGAGTTGTTAGTATAAATGATGGGTGGCTGGATGAGAGGTTGTGAGAACTGAAGATACAGGTCCATATTCAAGAACATACATGGTGTATACAATGGCGTGGTACCATTACGATGGCTCTGTTGTTTGTCTATGGAGCCGTCGTACCAGTACTACACCATCTTCAACACCATGAATGCTCTTGCATATGTAACACATTGTACACCAACCCTCTTGATTGATTGATGGATATTAGGCGCCACAACATCCAGGTCCTATAGTGCCAGAAAAAGGTGATAGAGAGGCATGACAGCAAGCAGGAAGGAAATAAAAAGAAAAGAGGGACAGTTGAAGAACTGAAAGATGAGAATCATTTAGTCTGGTCTCTCACTAGCGACCTTCCTAGCATGGGAAACCCTCTCCCCCATAAATCGGGGCAGAGCAGGGGCCGGAACCCCCTCTAGTCTAGCTCGCCAGGTCTCAGAGACACACAAGCCCCCCACCACGACAAGGCAGTTCCCGTTAGGGGGCCAACCCTCTTGAAATGTTGCAGATGTGTCTGAAATATATTAGCATAATTCTTATTAGTTTCATTATTAACTGATGCAATTTAATTATTATATACAGTTATTAACCTAAATCATAACCACAAACATCAAATTGCTTCTTTGCTTGAAACAACATCACAGTTTCTCGGAATATTTTTACAAGTTGCCACAACTCGATTTCAAAAATGTTACTATTACCAGTGTTTATATTTCACTATTACAAACAACTTTTCTATATACCATTTCTTCTGCAAATGCTGCATAACAGTAGTTACCTCTTATAGTTAGGTCCCGGTAGTGTGTCCCAGTCCAGATTAGGTTAGGTTAGGTCCCGGTAGTGTGTCCCAGTCCAGATTAGGTTAGGTCAGGTCAGGTGAGGTCTGACTAATTTCTACTGTATATTTTTTCCTGCTTAGGTCCCGGTAGTCTGCCCAGGTTAGGTCCCGGTAGTCTGCCCAGGTTAGTTCCCGGTAGTCTGCCCTGGTTAGGTCCCGGTAGTCACACTAAATCCTTCTACAGTCATCCCTCCGCTATCGCGAGTAATTGGTACCGTAAGTAGCACGTGATAGCGGAATTCGCGATAGCGGAATTTAATAACTAATGGGAATAATTGAAATTGGTTCCCAGTCCCTCATATTTCAAGATTTTTCCTCCCTAAACATGCTTTTGTTTACTAATATTTCTTTGCATATAATGAAAACTAAAGTAGATTAGTAAGAAAATTGCATTTTTAACCTAATACAGTGGACGCCACAAGTACAGTAAGCGTGTCGAGTGTTTTGGTTAGGTGGTGCGTAAATGGATATGCCTCACTCACCTTAGGGACTAAAGATTAATGATGAAAATTGGGATAGGTTCTTATGTCTCTCCAAAGTGACGTTTTTTTTTTTTACTATGAGACCTCAAACACGATGGCAATTCATTAAACATAACAAACCGTGTTCACATATGGAGAGTCGGGCGTCTGATTCCGAGAGCACGTGCCAGAGTAGGATGTCTCACTGACTGTAGAATTAGCTACCAAAATATTAACTTAAAATTATTTTCAAAACGATTGCATCCATATAAAATGGGTGGCGAAAATAAGTGAAGCATATCCAATGAGTTTGTAAACAAAACGAGCGAAATGATAATGAACATGTTAGGAAATTATATCACTCGTCTGTGAAGTGTGTGTGTGTTGCCACCACTTCTCCCGCACTCCTTCCCCCCCCCCCCCCTACTCTCAGTATCTCCATTCCCCCTAGCCCAAGGTCATGGGAATATAGGCCTAGCCTGCCTTGTCACCTTGTGTGTGACTCTCTCGTGTTTAGTAATTACGAGTTAAACACTGGCTTCAACACTCAGTCATGTCAGGTGGTGCATTTACAAAATGGAAAGCCATATCCTTCCATATAAAGAAGGAAGTTATTTTGGTATTTCTAAGACAGAAAAAGAAGGAAACACTAATAACGTATGATTAATAAAATGTAAACAAACGATATCACGCTATCTCCCCCCTTCCCCCCTACCACCTCCACCACCACCACACATGCCATCGATGCCGACGACTCATTTCAGTCATGAATCGTCTTAATACAAATTGTTATATGCATTTAATATGCTTAATACGAATTGTAATATACATCCCTATAGGAACGACGTCTTATATCGACGTATTGGACATTCTATACCAGACCGAGGTGTAATTAGTCACAGATGAAAAAGCTTTATCTCCACACATTGTATCACTAGTTAACTCTTGTGTTAAATAAAGATAGGGTTGATAAGCAGGGCTAGTTATAAACCCACACAGTCTTCATCTTTACTACTGTAACACCATGTCATGGTAAACATGGCTGTCAGTCCAGTGTGCTTGGCCAATCGCACCGCCAAATTTGAATGTTAGGTGCGCGATAGTCCGCATACGGATGCGCTATAGCGGATGAAGGTGAACTTTTCACACATGCGCGATAGTTACGAAACGCGAAAGTGGAACCCGCGATAGCGGAGGGATGACTGTATACTCATTCTATCTTGTACTGACCCGCAAGGCTGTGGTGCCTTCAGAGTGCGCTGTTGCCATATCTAATTAACGGTACCCTATGACAACCTCAGTCATTTCACTCTCCACACCCCGGAAATTCCTGGTTCGGAAGTAGTGGCAACGTCTATTGATTGATATGCCACATCACACATGAAATATCGTCTCCATTTTACGTACATAGCAATTGTTCGTATCATATACCATTAAATGAAAAAAATCATTGTGTGTAGAAAATGTCATGTCGTTAGTGGACAGTTACCTTTATGTGGTGAATGCTTTGATTCTAGATTTGGCATCACCGCGGTCAACTCCTCACGGGTCAGTACAAAATAGAAAGACTATAGGAAATATATTTTTTTCCAGTGAAATCCTGTTGTGGCAACTTGTAACAAATTACCAAATTTACCAGTTTCTCACTATAACTTTACTATATGTGGTCAGAGGTCCAGATTAAGCATCATAAAATAAAACATTAAAACACAAAACCCAGTTCCAAAGTTTCCTTTGGAGTAATCTACCGGTACCTAACTGGGGCAAACTACTGGAATCTAACTGGGACAAACTACAGTATTAGGATAACCTGGGCAGATTACATCCATGTATTTTTGCCCTTCAATTAAAAGTCACTGAGGTGAATTTAAAGAGCTCGAGTAAACACCGGCCATGTGAAACTTTCATTAAATGCCTGTGATTTTTAATTCATAATATTAGTGTCATTACCAGCTCAGGAGTAATCATTTATACTTAAACACATTACAATTTACTTTATGAAGCAGTATGTATAAAGTATATATCCTTACCTGACGTATATATGTGTAAATATATCAATATGTATCATCTTGAGCTGCCCCGGGCTCACCGTATATCCCGCCATATTTGTTTATGGAGTCGACCAGCGTTGCCAGATTTCCAAACCCATATTATCGTACCTGAATGTTAAAATTATCGCATTTCAACCCTCATTATCGCACTCGCATAACAAGATTTTTTTTTTCACAAATCGATAATTTTGTCAGAAATGATATACGTATCTGTGTTGATAGATTAATTAACGTTATAATGTACAGAAGTTATTAAAAAACGTTAATTGTAATGTACATACCTACGGTGTAGGGCCTACAGTACCTGAAATTATAATTTTGTAATCCATTTTTTCAGATCGGAGAGCACTTAATAATTAATATACTGTAAACAGAACGGCGGTAACATACCATTTCTTATAATACTATAGTATAGGCCTACCTGCAGAGTACATTATATAATATATACCAATAAACTTTAGTAGGTACAACAGTTACGAATCTAATGGTCATTTTTCCGTTCTCCATGTATATATCAGCAGATTCCTTCTCTTACTACTATTGGCCTTGGCTGCACTCCACAGTTTCGAGTTTTTCGACACACATTTCTACGAAGCATACGCATAGTACGCATGATAGTTTCATAATATAGTACCATTCAAGTGTCAAATTAAATAAGTTACATTGAGGCCATTTTCATTTAAAGGAATGTATATTGATAATGCATTGATGATGTAAACCTTGCCTCCACCTATGAAGGTCACTGGAAAAAAAAAATTAATGTACAGTATTGTGATATTTGTATGCAACTGTATGATAATAATTGGACATAATTAAATACAAATGTTAGCAGTGTGATGTCTTTTATTACTGTTTGCCTCTGAAATTTACATATATTGTATATTTACGAAAATGAGTCTGAGGAAAGAGTTCCATCCAAGGAAATTGTCTGAGGAAATATGGTTCAATCTAAGGAATTTTTAAAAGTTATACGGAAATTCCCAGAATCATTGATGAGACCGTCCATGAGAGCCCTGCCAGCAATGGATGATAATTTAAACGACTCCAACCAGCTATTAATAGGCCTGTTAGGACCTCCAAGACCGTCATTTGTCAACGTCGGCTGGTAGTTTGATGCGTGGTATAAGTAGGTAGTTTCAATCTATTATATCATAGTATAATTAATATAAAGTGGAGGGTTTTTCATATTATGTAATAAAAAAACAGACCAGATTAATTTTACAATTTCTTTGTAAAACCTATATACCTTTTCTTCATCTACATGTGCAGAAAGGGGCACCTTTATCTATGCTTCACCTCCAGTATTGGGTTATCCAGCCTAGAGACTCTTTAAGTTCATTATCTGTTGCTTACAAGTTAATTGGAATAATCTGGAAGACCACATTCTCTAACTTTACTATTTCTTAACTGAATAAAAAAACAGACAGAATTAAGTCTTTTCTTTATTCAATTAGAACAAGAACAAATGATGCATCTATTATGTACTGTACAAGTTCAGGAATGCTAAGAAAATATAAATACATTTGAATGACTAATTCATACACAGATATGAGGAATAAACTGAAAATAAGTAAATTTACAGCAAGATGAGAAGGAAATATGAAAGATAACTACATACAAGACAGGTAACATATTAAAAATGAAATTTGCATAGCACAGGTCATTACAGAAAATGGTTTTATTATGTAGTATTGTTTCCAGTATCATCTCTAGAAAATATTTCATCCTTTAGCTTGTCCACGGGGGAATGTCCTGTGGATGAAAATCATCTACTGTAGAAAGATAATACCTGTGGTGCTCTTTCCAAGAAATTTGCTTCATACAGTATATGTATGACTAACATGGTAAGGAAGACATATTATATTCTCCTACAATGTATATGATACAGACCACCTGAAACCTAATAGAATCAAAGTCATAAACAGAATACAGTACAATAAAATGTATTTGGCACATTTGTAAAATACAGAAATTTTAAACTGATCTGTTCCCACCTTTTCCTTCATAAATTTCCTCTGCATTACAAAACAGTATAAGTTTCACTATCAACTATTACACTTATGAATTCAATAAATTACAGTACACTGTACACTCATTTCTACCAGGAATATTTTTATAATAGTTCTCAATGAACCTGGAAGAAATTTATCTATAAAGGGGTAAAATGTTGTCTAACTATAAGACAATGATTTTTCCACAATGTACCACTCAGAAAGAAAGAAAGAAAGAAAAAATTAAAAGTGGCCTGTGGTGTAGCACATTTGGAAACATCAGTACTACTTCAGTAGCCCCCGATTTACTGTCAACATCATACCCCTCTTTTAAGCCACTCACTTTGCACATCCCTTTACCTGAAATTTAGTAGAAATAAGGCCTACAATTCTATTACTGTACAATTCTAGTATAAACAGCTTCATAATAACTGGGCAGTTTTGTTATCATTCTGCACTCAAATGAACAAATATACAAGTTGGGAGGCAGAGAGCAATGTGACAGTTGAGACAATGTTAATGAATAATGCTGTGAGGAGGCAATTAAGGAATGGCGAGGTGAAGGAGATCTAAGAATTAGAAAATGACATCCAAAAGAAAAAAATGGGGTATATTTAAAGAATAAAGTACATGTAACAGAAATAGAGATTCTACATTTGATAAAATACAAGGTTAACTATTTATCCTATGAATATTCTAATGTATTTTGATTCCAACACATACAGTAGGTATATTAGAATACACATGTAACTGTTATAGGGAACTGTATTCTAGAAATAAAAGTAAAATGGAGGAAAGGCTTACGCATATCTAAATTGCAGAAAAAATTCCACAACTGGGAACTAACAACAATGTTATCTTGATAGTCACTGTACTATCAATTGCAAGTAGAAGTTAAAGTGTTTGAATGTCTCTACTGTACTTGTATTGTATATAAGTACAGTACAGTACTGTTTTATGTAGCTTTGTCCTGGAAAACAGAATTGTATTTTAATATTATCTGCAAAGACTGACTAGCATCTTGCATAGTTGTTGATATTTCTTTTTTTCTAAATATTGTATATTTACACTGATAATGATTATAATACATAAATAGTAAGACTATAGTTAGGTCCTAGAACTGCCTACCATGCTAAGAAAAAATAAAGTAAATAAATTAAGAGCATACTGTTTGATACAATCACCACTTCCAAGGAAAGAAATGCCAGTTGTCACAAAATGAATATCAAGTTTTTTCTAGAATATAAACCTTAGCATTATACCCTGCAATAAAACCTCCAGCTATCTACACTCAGAATAATTCACATAAAGTGATTCAGCTTTTTTCAACACCTCAACAGTTGCACTCTTTACTCCAGATTTACTGAAATAATCATGTGGTGAAGTTGCAAAGCTGTATTCACCAATGGTTCTTTGTTTGGCAACAAACTTCGATTGTTTCGGCGTGTAATTTTGTGTCCGATAATTATTCCCATTTGATGTTTACCTTCACACCCTCCAGGTTATTAGAGAACATCTGTTTCCAAGCCTATGTAGATCCCAATTTAAGCACTGTTTCAAAGTGGAATATTACTTATGCATTTTTATGTTCATCTGAATGTCTGACAGGCACCCACACCAAGCAAGTATTACAGTACAGTACTTTACCATTTCCCCAGGTTGGAGAGGTAAATATTATACGGTTACTTCAGTTTATGAAGCATTAAAACTCAATCATTCATTGTGTCCAGTTGTAGGTGCAGGAGAGATATGAAATGATGTGATTCAGGGTATGATATGATGTGGTACACTATAATACATTGGCACCAAATTATGCTAAAATAATGTTCTCTGTCTTGAAATTATTGTTATACACTGGGTGTTCTGCATACAGTACTGTACAGTACATATAACAGAAATGTAATATTATGTTTTAAATACAATCCTGGAAGTAGAGTATGAGCAACAGGAAGTTGACACAGTTAACAAAGACACACTGGAAGTGTATGGGAAGAACGTAGCAGGTACTATACAGTATAAGCTACTCGCACTGCCTTAGCTTTCAAAGTGATGACAAGTATCTATTTATGAGTATTTTGTGTGCATATTTAGAAATATATGCATAACCTACGGCATAAATGCAAAAAAACACCATAATGAATTTGTTTAATGTATTCAAATGCAGAAAGTGTGTGTGTGTGAAAATAGGACTTTACATTACAGAATTAAGATTATAAATCAGTACTGTACAAAGATGAGTGAGAGAACAGTCTGCACTTTTGTTACAAAAGTGACTATAAAGGATTGTGACTATGTATGATGCTGCAATGGGTGTGTGGCTTAGCCTGGTGCTCAATGGTATTCACAGTTCTAGGCATTATATTCCAGGACCTTCAGAGTAAGTTTTTTTTTTCCTGTATACACCCCTAGTTACTACAGTAAGACCATATAGGATATCTTTGACAGTTCCAAATTATCTAATTTCAACTCTTAAAAATCAAGGTTTTTCTTGTGATATAAATCAGCTTGTGTTAGTGACTTAGTCCAAGCATATTAGCTAAGATAAAAGCAGTTGCTTAAAGGTAAAGGAAATAATAGCATTTGTCCTTTAAACACCAACAGTACTTCCCTCTGACAAGAAAAATCATATGGTGGTGGTAAAAGAAATATTCAAGTTATTAGCCATTATCTTAGTTACCAACCATTAAACTCTTTTGTAGATACAGTTCCTTTATCATTTTGTGATATATGTCACCAATGTCATTAAAACTGACAGATTTTTGTATTACAGTGTATAAATATATTATTATGTTACCATATGCTTTTCTTGTACATATAGAAAAGTGCAAGCTATTTAAAAATTACTTATACTGTAACCTTAAAAGTCAGTTTCATATAAACTAGCAATATTGAACAACTGTACATATTTTACCTAAGTGACAAAACAATGGATAAAAGTGTAAACCAATCACAGTTCACAGGCTTCCTTCTACAGTATTATTATTTTCCATGCAGATGGTTTTGCATACAAAGGAATATACGTCAACCTTGCAGGTCTAGTTAGCTGAGATACCATCACATTATGAGAGAAAATGTACAAAAGATGTCTCGGTTATAATCCTCGACTTACAGGTGGAAAATCTTATAAGTATGATTGTGGACAGTGTTGGCACTTGATCAGTTGTTTCTCTGAGTTCTTCACATGATTGTCGAGCCCTTTTTCTAAACATCAGAATGCTTAACAGAAACAGAAAAGTTGACCCTCTCATTTATAAACAGATGGTTGAGATTTGCTCTTCTGCTTGCTTCATTATATGGCTATCATCAAAAAGATCAATAAGTAAAGCAACAGAGCCAATTCTACTAACAAGAAGTACATCAGAATATTAAAAAAAAATCCCTGGGACAGATTTTTACAATAACTCAACAATTCTTTTCTATGGCACATTGTTTAATAATTCTTTTGATCCTTATGCACTCCTCTCTTACTCTATCAATGCATACTGTACGGTAGTCTATTAAATGTCAATACACACATTATAGGCATACAGTATATATAATAACAGTAAACATTCAAAACCATTCCCTGTGAAATGACCGAAGAAAAAATATTGTACCATTAATCTGTACTGTACATGCACATGACCCTCTCGAGTAGAATTAATTATATAACTCAGCAAGACAGCATTAAACAGAATATTTATGTAACACAGAAATAATACATTCAATATTTTACTGACCTAAATCCTTTGTGGTAAGACATACAGTACTGTATAGAGGTCAATAACTACCGTTTTATTTTTTTAGATGCTGTAAAAAATTTCAATATTTCAGAAGAAACATCTTGAATACCAACCAAAACCTTTGAGTGACTTTAAAATTTACAAAGATCTCCATTATACTATGCTATTTACTGCATTCATATAACTATGCACTTTCACTTGATAATTGCTCAAACAGTAATAACAACAGCCATCAAGTTACAGAATAATGGAAGAATATGTCAAGTACAGTACAGTTAGGTACAAAATAATGACATTTCAACTGCTGTTAATAATTTTTTTGGAGCAAATACCATTGGGCATTATAACTAGCCTACAGTAGCCAAAATATTACAATATTTATCTATGCACTGAAGTTGTTGTTGATGTTCTCCCAGGGCAGAATGGCCTCCAGCCTTATGGACCCTCAGTATGCTCTGGTTGCAGTGAAAAATCAAATTAAAATAAAGGAGGGGCTGGCCCTATATGCCTGGGCTACCTTAGCAACTCCCAGGAAGATGAGGCCAGAATTTATTGAACCAGGGAGTCTGAGGGCCTTCGACCACCAGGAAGATTTGTGGGGAGGTCTTTGATGCCACAGCCAGTGCTGTGGGCCCAAGTCCAAGTTACCACAAGAACTACAAGTGGGGCTGCACCTTCCACGAGACTAGTCCTGAAGGGAACATAAAGGGGGAGGGAGTTTAGACTGATAATTGCAAAGGGATATTGCACCCCCGTGTGCTGGCAGTCCACACAGCAGTGTAAAAAAAAATAGAGCCTGTGGTTGTAGTACACCCCATGTGGGCAGACCTCTTCAAATCCACTACAGTAGAAAGTGACCAAATCCTACAACAATTTTACCCTGTAGGGGATGGCTAGTATTCACAGAGAATAAAGTCAGCCTCCCTGGGCAATTGCATTAAAGTATATGACCATACTAAAAAAAAAAATACTCATACTGGATATATAAAATAATATATATAAGAAAATATATCAAAGCCACGTTGCAGTACAGTATATTCATTCTGATCAGGGGCAGATCTAGGATTTTAATTAGCCTCCAAGCTAGAACTTTTGTGAGTATGGGAGATTTGACATGTTGACATATTATTACCCTCCAAGACTGCCTCATTTTTCCATAGGAGGTTATGGGATTACCTATGGCAGATAGATAGTGGGCTTTTTATTTTACTGAGGAGGTTACCACTCTACCCATAAGGAGCCACCCTCTTCCTGCTCAAGAGAGACTGGGTGGTGAAGCCAATATGTCCATTCCAAAGGGAGGTTTTGTGTACAGTAATATTATGTATAAAAAAAGACTGGTACTCTTGAGTGGAGATACAGATCCTATAAGAGATTATTTCCATGTTTATTTGTATTAGCTGGACTAACCTGATGTCTCAAATGTAAATGGCAGATACAAATATAACTGGCAACCAAAAATTGGGAGATAATGAGAAAGCCAGACATTTCTTTAAATTTTCCGCCTCCTAGGCAGTAGTACCTCCCTAGACAAGGCTGTCTATTTATTTGAAGTCATGTAAGATAGTCTGGATCCACCACTGCTGAAGAGCAACTACTGCAAGTAGTTCAAGTGCTAATATTATACTGTACTTGGTAATTACTGTATACTAAATATTTAATGTCATTAGCTCTAATTTTGCTGATGAATACAAAGTCTACTTAATATTGCAGTACTACTTCCATAACAGAGTTCAATTTTCACAATTGTGCAAATCAAGTTAACAGTATCCTGCAGCTGTTATTGGTACAGTCTCTACTATTAAGAGTAGAATAGTGACATCAAATATTATACAGTAGGCAGAAAATACTTTACAACTGAATAGCTTGCAACACAGCTGACTTTCATAACTAAATACCAGTGCAAGGAGCTTTGGTTGCTGTGGTTTTGAAGTTGAACTTGCATAACAATGGTAATGATTTAAATGAGATGAGTTGATCCAATCCCATATCAAAATGGCTTAGTTGTGTTTCTTCTCTTGTAAAATGTCTTGTGATTCAGTATTAATATAGGAGAATGGCAGCATTACTTTGCTTATACAGTTCTTTAAGAGATTTATATTTATCCTTTTTTGTAGTGAATTAATGAGTTATGCATGACATAGTCTTGTTGATATTATGAGTTATACCACTTTAACCTATTCTGCATAGTCATGTAGCTTTACTTTAGCTAATGCCAGCTGATTATACTTACAGTATAATGTACAGTAACTTATATCAATGAGGATGAATTGACAATACTGATTAATCTCTCCCAGACAATGACAAACTTTGATGCTCTTTAACACCATATGATTTTTCTCACAACTGGGAAACCCAACATACCAAAGGGTTTGATGTAACAACTCCATTATAAATCACACAGATACCCTACTCCTTCATAGCTCATTAAGTACAGTACAGTAATTACTCATTTCAACACCACTACAAATTACCCTATAGTGTATATACTCTATGTACAACTTTACAAAAATATTATGGTACTGTACATTGTTCCTCATACTTTGATCTTCAAGTCTTCTTTGACATAAATGTAATATACCTAGTTATGGTTTAAAAAAAAATGGTTCTAATACAGAAATTTCATCTTAAGAGTTTAAAATACACAAACAGTTACATGTTCTACAATAAGTGCAAACTGCAACCAGTAAATGGTTGTGCATTCTAATAACATGTTTACAAAGGTGCACTGAGAAATGCAGCCACGTACTACTGAAATTTTCTTATTACTGTACAGTAAAATGAATCAGACCATAATTAAAGAAAACACAAAATACTTGGATCACAACACATTAACTAATAAACTACAAACTACAATAATTATACTATGAATAGAAGGAGTAGCCTCCACAGTTTTTAAAATAGATGTAGATATATATGTATATATATAAAATGTGATCATATATAACTCTTAAAAATGCACCAAGAGTAAAGCTCATGTTTCAGCCCTCTCCATCTGCTTTAAAACACAGAAAAGCCTTGTCAAATAGTCTAATCTAGTTACTGTCAGTGTATTGAGCTTTAACTTGCCAACCATTCTCAGTGACTGGCAAGTCAGAAAAGTACTGAAAAAGAGACAGGGATGGAGATGAGTACTGAAAGCAGGAAAGAAGAAACCACATTTATGAATGTGGAGTGAAGGCAAAGGAAAAATGCAGCATAGGGAGAAGGAAATGACAAAATGAGAATATATTACTGAACAAAGAAAAGCAGCACTGTAAGGGGTAAGGATGTGAAAAGCTTCTGCTGGATATAATTTAAGGACTGACGGATGAATGGATGAACATAGCATGGATGGCTTGATGGATGGATGGATTGAAGAAATGAAGGACAGAAAGTCATAAGAGTAGAAACATGAAATGGAAGAATAGCAACGATAAATTATTCAGATGGAGGTAGAAAACTACTTACAGGAGAAAGAAGTGATAAGGAGATTCATTAATTTTGTTCCTTTTTGTGTCAATTTCAAAAGAATGGGTAGGAAGCCTTGTAAGTAGATAAGCCTATTAACTAATTATCACAATGCAGATTTTATTTAAACAAATGGTGTTAATAATTTCATTCGACACAAGAAATTATATTTTGTAGTAAGATTCCTCAACCTGGGTATATCAAAGCTTCCTGAAAGAGTGGAAAAAGAACAAAGTTCAACTTCACACATTGTTTCCCCTCACCATTATAATGATTTAATCATGTTTTAGCATAAATCCTTTTTTCTTTTTTTTTCACACTTTTGTTAAAAGGAAGAAATTCAGACTAAAAAAAAAACACCCGTCATCTTTGGTACAAGAGTTACGGCCAGACTGGATGATAATTTTTTGCATTGGCCAGAATAAAATATATGCAGGGTGAGCAACAGGTCCCCGTGTACATGACAAAAGTCAAGAACTGCTTAACTGGTAATAGTGGGAGTTGAAGAGGAGGGAAAGAAACTGAAGGGTGTTCTGCAAAGAAAGCAACATGCACCATTCCTGGTGTACATTTAATGTACTGTACTAAATTTGGCTCCAAACGTTCAACTCTTTTACTCTTCAATAATTTATAGCATTTCTGCTTCTATCCATTTGCAGGATATACTGTACATGAAAACAAGTCTACACTAATAACATTTTTCTTATAAGTGAATACTGTACTGTATGACCTACAACACACTAAAGAGTAAGAGGACAAGTGAAAGTTTTGGAGGCCTATGTAAGTGGCTTCTCATCACCTAACACTTATAACACAGTATACAATAATTACAGGGTCACTAGGTTTATATACCAAGATCTCTTACAGGTGCACAAGGACCCCTTGCTCAACCTTATACATTATCCAATTTTTTATAGTCTCACTTTTTTATATTCATTATTCACAGATATGGGATGCGGCCAGCCTCTTTCTCTATGGTCTCGAATATATCAGGTGGCTTCCTATATATACCAGTGTACTGTACTTTCTAAAAACACATCTGGTAAGGAGTCTTTATTTTTCACTTACAATCAAAATAGCCTGCAGAAGTTTTTTAGGTAAAGTCCTTTTGAGTGAGCAAATACAACTATTTTTCTGATGCCAACACTTCTTTTTTTTAGGTCTGTCTATACACCTTGCTATCAAACAACTTCAATCAACATTTTAACCATCACTCCTTAGCACAATGCATATTACAATTTCACACCTGAATCTATGTACACCACTGCACAAGCAACTGGACAAATTCAAACCATTTGAACTTTTTCCTATCCACAGTTCAGTCTGCATGGCACGAATGTCCTATCAATGCCACAAATGTTCAATCTGTGTAACACATGCCACTCAGCCACCACTACAATGAGTTGCTTTCTAGTGACTATTGGTGAGTATGAAGAACAAACAGAAGTTGGTTTAGCTTGTCCTCTTCCAGTATGTGTCAATCTAATGAAGTACTGTAACTGCTTTTCATACATTTCCATTTCTTTTGCTGTGCTGTTTTACATTTCTCATCTCTTGTGTATCTTGTTAAGTGATACTGGATCTCTGGTCTCTTCCCTTCTTCATCTGCTTCTCTTCAGCATCTATATCAATCTCCTTTCCTCAAAATGTAACTTTTTTTTTTCCTACTTCGATAATACTCCATCACATTTTCTACACTTTACTCTCCACTCTTTCTAAATCTTTTCAATGGTTCCCCAGTCTTTGTTTTCTTTCGTCACTTACATCCCATTCAGCATTCACTACTCTCTCTCTTACACTCTCTTTCTCTGTCTCTGTCTCTCTCTCTTTCTCCCTCTCCTTTTGTGGGCTCATTATCATCATGTCAATGGATCCCTGCTCTCATTTTCACTCCAAGATGAGGCAGGATGAGTGTTATAGCAATGCAGCAATTTTGTTCAGGCTCTTGAGAAACTATATGAATAATGTTATTAATTTGTGTAATTTGATCTTCAGAAATCTTCAATGAAATATTGTAGTAGGCAATGTGATCAAATATCAACAAATTCAAGATGTACTGCCAGTACAATTTTGAAATAAAACAACTTCCAGGAATTCTTTGATAGAGAATAGTTCAAAGGTTTAAATTTCAAGCCATTCAGTTTCTCATCAACTGAAAGACTCACATTACATCACATTAAACAGACATGTGGGATGAAAATTCCAAAAAAGTTCCAACTCAGCACCCTCTGGCAGTACTCTAAGTGCTATTTGGTCCTTGTACTGTACTTTTTTTTTTCGTTATATCTTCTTTCAGAGTATTTCATTACAATGTTCCAAGAGCTCACAAAATGCTGATCTACAAATTGCGTTCTTGAATTTTTTTCTTCTCACATAGGCCTAATCCAGTAGTAATGGATTATCCTATTACCTAATCATATATACCAGAAAAACAATTCAGGGCATCTATGCTTCCATGAAATTAAGTGGTAATGCAATGTTGCCATTACCAGTCAAATAGTCAACTTATCTGCCTCTCTTTAATATCAGTAACTCCAACTCAACTTTATACTTTAAATTGCTGGATCCACTAAGCTTGAAGCACAGTTGCTAATCTTCATATTCAAGCAATCATACATCTGGGTCTTTATATCACTTCCTTTCTCTAATTCTAGCTGCTCATAAGTTGAACTCTGCAGAAGCACATTTTTGGCATTACAGTATTGTTAAAACTGCCCAGAAACCATTTCTAAAACCTTTGTAAAGATATGGGTCAATTTTAGACATTTAATTACTGTAGGCTTAGAAGAATGTGGCTATATTAGGAGAAGAGTGTAGCAGCCCACTTAGATTATATATTGACCCACTCGAAAGGAGGGCTACAAATTATAATCCTACCTGTTAGCCTGTGGAAATATCAAGGTCAATACAAAATTCAGGCCCCTAGCTAAGGCATAATCTTGTTGACACAGACCACTGGTTAGAAGGGACCTTGATAAATCCTTCCCTATCCTGAATTCAACATTCTCCTCCCGCCTCCTCCCCCTCTGGATCCCTTTTTGAATGGTTTCCTGCCTCTCTGGCGGGTGGACTGTGGGCGATGACGGGAAGATGAGGACAGGCGACTAAGAGTACTGCTGTTGGTTGCACATCTCGGACAGCACTCCTGAGGATCCTGTACAATGTTTTGACACCGTAGAGTAGGACACTGGTGGCTAGCGCACGTTATGTTGCCATCCTGGAAGCAATTACAGACAGAAGAGTTTCAGAGACAGGAAGTAATTAGAGACATATGAATATTACTGAATAATGGTGCAACAAATGTCAGATAAGCTGTAACATGCATATGTGGTTTATCTCTTGATGAAGGCCATCCATCACCATAACTGATGGTCTCTTTTTCTCTAATCTCACCATGATTATTTTTTCCCTCACAAAAGGTATGACTTAATTTCAGTGAAATTACCATGATCATCTATAGTCAATAGACTTTATACAATATTTTGCATGAAGACTATGAAAAAGAGAAAACGAAGTTGCAAATAAAACTACATATAGTACAAAAAATTGAGTCATTTGTACTCAAGTGGTTGAATATTATGAATGGTATACTATACAATGGAAACCATTATTTGATAAATTATTACTGTACAGCAGAAGTTAGAACAGTACTGTACTGTACTTGAAACTTTATATCCATTTTTGTATGGCATTGCACCTTACCTTGCACTTGCAGGTGACACAAGGATAGAATCCAAATGAAGTCATTCTAGGATGCCATTCAACTCCATTTTCCTTCAACTGAAATATATATATATTATTCAGGTTACTAGGAAGCTACAAAGGAGTAAGCATTCCTTGAGATAACAGTGAAAAAAATCAAATACCTCTAAGTGATCTTATAACTCTGTATATAACAGTTCCACACCTGTGTATACAGACCTGATGACAACTGTACAGTAAATAAATTACACAATAATTATAAAACTCATATAAATACACTCTGTGACAAGTGAAAAAAGAATGCAGAGGTAAGCATGTTCAACAACCCCAGGTTTATACTGTTCACCATCCTTCTATACCGGACAAATCCTAAACACAACATTCACCACTTTTATACCTCCAACTTTACCACAAAATTTGCCAACCACATATCCACAACTTGACATATACCACATCCATCTTACCAAGTTATTCTTCAGACAGCCACCCTGTCTCAATATCATTTCACGGTGTTCTTCCCTTGAAACTTCTACAGCACCCTCATTAACCATGCCCGGGCTGGCAGTGGGGGGAGGGGGCCGAGCAGCACTGAATGGGAGACAGATTGGACAACACGCGTCCTCTGGATGGTCCATCTCGTCAGGGCCGCAGGGCAGGGGCGGGCAGGGAAAGCGGGAGCAGTTTACGATTGGACTCCCTCTGCTGTTGAGCTGTAGAATGAGGGGAGTAACTCTTGAATAACAGATTTTTTTTTTTGGGGGGGGGGTTACATTTCAAGTAATTTTGCATGAGTTCAAACATAAGAACTAAGATCTATGCTGCTGATTTTTGGTTTACTTATAATAAAAGATTTTTTTCTTTGGAACTTAGGAGTGCTTTCCTCTTACTAGAAAACATGTTTGATTATAGCTAAGGAAAAGTATAATTTTCCATGTCCCACATTATCCCACTCAGTGGCATAGGAGCACAGGGCAGGGATATACTGTATAACAAAAAAGAGAGCAGCCAACCAAGTGGCATGGTATGAACTGAAAAATTCCTAGCCACCTCAAAGAGCTTCAAACCAATGTATGCATGTAACTGATAGTAATGTGTATAAATAAACTGTCATCATCTAGTGGGGCAGAAGAGAAGCTACCAACATCATGAAACTCCACTGTTGAGTGACACTCAATAATCTTGGGGCCTCGCAGGAGTCACAGGCTACTTACAGCCTACAGTCTCAAGGTTGAGAAAACAAACTGAAGGGCTGACCCCACTGATGGAAATATGGGGAATGACCTCTTGCAATATTAGATATATGTTGTACAACTTCTTGTATTACCCTCTACCAAAGGAGAGGTAAAAATGGGGCTGTTTACTCACCACACAACTGCAAGACACACACTTGTCAAATCCTTTGGGTGCCAAGAATGGATGCCATTTGGAGCCTAAGTGGTGTTTCTGTTTGTTCAATTCACACATTCTGTCCTCAACACCAGCTACATCATTTGTGCCCCCTGGCATGCAAAATAGAAGAAATTTGAAAATTAATAAAAATCTACAGCTCACATGATTAAAATAATGGAAAACTTATGTTTTTTTCTATAAACTCTAAGCAGATCATGTGTACTGCATAGCCATATGACTGCAAGTAAGTATTGATACTATTGTTTGTAGTATTTTCTCAAATGAATGGAGTGGGACACCAAAACTTGGTAAGACAATAATGCATGTATTATCAGTTGCAAAACACCTACAGCTACCATAAAATGTTATCACATTTTTTTTTATCACATTTGCTAAATTTTGTGTAGAAGTCCAAATGGAAAACTCCACTTGGCCAAACTTTGCCACTGCTAACACCTCTGACTTGATTTGTTTGGTTTGGAAAATGATGAAAGAGATTAAGGCCAGGGTATTGTAATAATGAGTGGAAATTTTAGTAGCAAGTTATGCAGAGGTGTGTTAACACCACTGTTTAAAGGTAAGTGTGGGCAAGCAGACAGTAATAACAGTAAATGGAGATGGAGGTTATGTCATTGTGTAATGTGGGAATCGACAAGAGAATAAAGTGTGAAAAGGAAGTGGAAAATAAAGTAATCCAAAGAAAGATAGTAGTGGGAACGATGAATGCACTGGCTAGAATTAGAGGGTTAGGTACTGTACAGTGGCTGCATGAAGGAGTATTAATACCACACCATCATACAGCTGTGAAACTTTGGAGTGTCATAAATAAGAGAAACTGAAATTAAGAGCAGTATAAAGTTGCACATGCTAAAAATGTGTGTACTATAATGTCTAAATAATTATCAGGGAGGGAAATACTGAATTCCATGAAAGGTGTGGTGTGAAGAAATCACTTGATTAAAGAGTAAACAAAAGTGTATCGAGAGGATATGGGTATGTGGAATGAATGGATAATACAAGAGTGGTGAAAAAAAAGTGTAAGGATGATGATTTTTAGATGCAAAGAAGAGGAAGAATTGGGAGGAGGTACGATATGGTGAGTAATTGAGTAAGGAAGCATGAAAATTACATTGCTAAACAGAACACTAACACTGAATGACCAGATACTCACCAGGGCATACAGGGCAGCACTTTCCTGGTGGGGTAGTTGGTACAGGGCAGTCAAGGGTGTGGCATACCATGTCGTGGCAGGTGATGGTGCCACGGGAACACATGCACATTCGACATGGGTCTAGAGGCGAGGGCCAACTGGTACCATCTTCCAGTACACGCATGTCTGTAACACACAAGAACATTCAATACAGTATATTGAGGCACAAACGCTATCTAATACTACAATGAATAGCCAACATTTATGTCTTTTACTAGAAAGATAATGATATGGCAACCTGATTCAAACTTGACAGGTCATGGAATGGTTCTGATCACCAAGCTTGAAAGAGAGAATATATAGGAATGAAGCCAATTTTTCTCTTTTTTGACCTTGAGCCACCACCTATAAGATAAAAGAAAATTGGGGCTTAATCATGATTAATTAATATGACATCACATGGTCACTAAATATATCCAAATAAATATAATAAACTTAAACTTAATATACTACCAGTATAATTAAATTTACCAGTATCAACACAGGTGTTAGCAACAACTGGAGTATCTGCTTCCTCCAGCAGTACACATGGACCAGTACCACACTGGGGAGGTTCTCCTACAGGATGTGATAGTTCTGACCCAAGCTGGCAATCCACTGGCACCCTCACCCCCTCCACTTTGCCTGTCAGTGTGTGTAGTTTAGTGGATGAATTAGTCAGTGAGAGCAGGTGGAGATCCATGTGGCTCACACCTGCACCCAGGCGAGAAAGAGAGACTCGAGAGAGGTGGGTGGAATGAGCAAACACTTCCCAGCCTTCCACCTGCTCTTCCAGTAGGAGTGAATTCATATCATGGCGAGGATCCCAGGAGTGGTCTTCCTCTCGCAACATTAGGTTCCAAGCTGGTTCCCAGTTCACCCCAGCACTCCTATCCACCCATGATCCAGCACCGCCAACTTGTACATCATAGTGAGTGACGCACGCTGAATCCACAGCCATCCAAACAGTGGCAGCCATACCCACTTCTGAAGATGATAGAAGTGTGGGGTGTGGTGATTTAAGTGCCTCTGTGACTGCAACAGGGGAGAGGGTACCAGACAGAACCTGATCTCCTCCAGCTGGCCCCACCACCACCTGTACTCGACCACGAAGCAGAGCATCCAGGTCCCTGTAGGTGGGGCGCTGGTATGTACCATTAGCTCTACCATCAACCAGATCCAATGTCAAGTCTTCCACAACTCTGGGCCTCCGCCGTTGAAGAGTCTCTAGCCTCACTGCTCCCCCTATACCCCCTTCGACCTCAATTTCATACTGAAATGTTCCATCATTCTCTAGTGTCACTAAAGCCCATCCAGCACTGTTTGGGGATGGGACAGAGCTTCCATCCAAGATCTGTGGTGAAGGAGGAGTGAGGACAGCTGAGAAGACATTGCAAGTGGCACGGGGCATGATGGATCCAACCAGTTCCAGGTGACGAGCAGTAGGACTCCACAACTTCATAGTCACTTGGCCCCGGGTGAGGCGGATCAGAGAACGTTCTCCAAGTGTTGTCCGTACCTGTGCCCGGTTCACATCCTAGAGAATTGAAAATACAATACAGGTATAGTCGTGGACATAAGTTTCAATATACACAAGGGTAACTCAAACAAAGCACTCACTAATGTTTTCAAATTCTCATATGATGTTATTGTTTTGAATAGTGAGTAGCTGCTTGCAGTAAATTATAAAATGGTACTTAACCTACTTATTGGAAAGCTAACAAACAGAGTGAAGCTGTCAAGCCTTACACGAGTTACCTCCATATGGATGAATATTATTGTCTGTGATTGTACATCATACAATAATATCAGACTGAGAAGTACAGTACAATACCTAGCTCATAAACACCATCAATATGTATTTACTAGGGATACGATACTTACAATATCTCCACATACATTCTCATACTTAGTGAATATGGAATCAGAATGCTCCTGTAATCCATCATATCAATTAGGCCTACCTCATTTCATTTACCATTTGAGAGCTGAACTCTTAAAATACATAGTACAGTATTGTACCTATCAACCCTCTATGAGAGATAAATCTTGGAAAAATATGGAAACTATAGTTGGCTTTTCTCTCGCTCAGTTATATCTACAGATGAAATATGATTAACACAAATGTGTCTCTATCCATGGTCTTGGGTGATGAGCCTCAGCCAATCAAAGTGAACACAGACTTTACGAGATAACTCTCTCCTGCAGTGAACATCCCCATGGAGTAATAAAGCTAAAATGACTATACATGTACAGTATAACACAAGTCCTCCATCATGGCCAGGATTCAAACCTGTGTACCCCTTGTTTATATCCTTGAGTGTTAACTAATGGTCTTACCATAAAAACATTACAAGTGTTCACCTTAGCAAAGATTACTATAGATATTTACTGTACATACAAAGAGAACTAACTTATGCATTTTAGAAAGTTTCACAATGTTTCCAGTTTATTATAAATGTTTTAATGTTACACAGTACCTATAGGACTTGCAAAAACACACAAGACAAAATCTTTCTAAATTATAAATTCTGTCATATACACATTAGTGCAAACACTACAGACTCACCGAAAACACCTTGGACAGAATTATAGTGTCCGTAACTGGCTCAACAGCTCTCTCTGGGTAGAGCTGAAGCTGTACTGTTACATTGCTGTTCTCTCCAGATGCAAATATTCCATTGAACACCAGACTGATGTGAAGCGAGTCAGTTTGTCGGTCTACAGAGATTATAGCAGTCCCTCCACCGCTAAGTGAGGGGGAGGAGATGGGAGAGGGAGGAGAAGGAGAAGGCACAAGGAGAGCTGAGAAAACTTCACTGTCCACTCCAACATAACGTGCCACCAGCCCACTGATGACATCTTCCTCTTCTGCTGAATCTGATGGAGAGAGAGCCACCCACATTTTCTCTTCCATCAGCAGTGTTCTGTGGAAAATGATTATGTCAGAAAAACATCACCAAAAAGGACAACATGTATTGTAAGGAAGGAAAAGTATACAATACTGTACAAAGTCTTGTACTGGTACTCCAGACATACAGTAAATTACTATTTTAAAATACACTGTACAGATATTTATTTATATTATGTCCTACTGTAAGCTCCTTAATATCATACATATTGTGACAAAACCAGATGCAACCGACAACTGAAACCTTCATAACGGTTTTGTACATTATGTTAACTATACGATTACTGATTTTTATAAAATTTCGTTAGGAGGAACGCTTCAAAAGATTATCCATTATCTTTACTTACAATTAATCTGTATAGTACAGTACTTTGTACTTTGACATTACAACAGTCGATTTATTCTTCCAAACATCTGTTTCCATGCATTATCATTATTAGTGTCAATCCCAATCTGTTGTTATTTATTGATGTTGTTGTTGTTGATGTTCTCTCCTTCACCCACTATAACACACAAGTTACATACCCTCGTTTGTAAATAATTATCATCTCATAAAATTCCTAGATATAATAGCACTGTAAGAAACTAAATACTGTAAATCTAAAAAGAAAATAATGCAGCAAGTAAAAGTTGGCTCTATTTTCTGTGTTAGCAGTACTATGGGCCGTATGCAAGAACATTCGTGGTGTTGATGATGGTGTAGTACTCAGTAGGGTAATAGTTAAGTGGTGGACCATATCAGGTTTGGAACTTTGGACTGAAGGCTTGCAGATTGCAGAAGCTGGGATTGAAGCTATTCTTGGTTCATCCAAAATTTGCAGTTTTCGCACTTAAAGAAAATCATGATCTTGGACAATAAAAACTTGGGAATATTTTTACAAGTTGCCACAACTCAATTTCGAAAATTTTACTGTTACCAGTGTTTATGTTTCAGTATTACAAACAACTTTTCTATATACCATTTCTTCTGCAAATGGAGGATAACAAGGTTAGGTCACGAAGTATGTCAAGGTTAGGTCACGAAGTATGGCCCCTTCTAGGTAGGTTAGGTAAGGTCAGGTAAGGTCTTTTTAATTCTGTAACATCTCGATGCTGTGGTTAAGGCTGAAGTATGCCGGTTAGGTAAAGTAGTTTGCCCCGGTTAGGTCCCGGTAGTGGCAACTTGTAAAAATTTACCAAAACATGTATTGAGGCCCTACACAACACTATAATAGTAGCCACTCAACAGCAGCTAGGCTACAGTAAATTGACTGACCTGTAGTCCCTGGGTAGTCTGGTCCAGGTGCCACAAACTCTATTGTTGGTGGCCTCATATGGTGACGTCTGAGGCTCCAGCTCCTCTAGGATATCCCCATCATCGCTCAGGAATTGCACAGAGGATGGGTGAGGCACTCCATCCTCCAGAAGGAAGGAGAAGTGGAGGGCACGCCGGCGTAAAAAGAGACGTCCCGTGGCTACCCTACGTGTTGTCATTGGAGACTTGGACGTCCGACCGTTCAGTAGTACAGCAAAATCTGCAACAACACCAAATATATTACAGTCTTTTGTATTAATTAATCAAGAAAATAAATGGCTATATAACAATACACAGATCAAAGAAAACTACCACATCAATATATTGTAGCCTATGAAACCACACCAAACACTTTTCCTTCCTATATTTGCTATAGATGTCTTCACCGGCAAAGTAACAAACAGACGAAGAGATCTAAAATTATATTATTATTAGGAAACTATCCTCTGCATTATCGACGGCTAACTGGCCACGTTTAATTAAAGAACCTGCTGGCTTACAGAATTGTTTTGTCAAGTAATCAGATGAATTAATCTTATATTAATTGAACTTCAACATGCAGCTAGCAACTGAAATACCACATGCATGAATGACTGTATTCTAAAGTAACTAATATAAATGGAAAATTGTGTGTGTGTGTTTGTGTCTTAGAACCATTCTATAGGCATGCAAACACAACAAAACCGAGAGACGCTACAGAAAGACAATATCTCCAGTGGCCACCACATGCTATCTAGTCCTTTCTCCCACTTTCACTCAGAGATATTTATGTTTTAGCTACTTTAGCCTCGGATCAACGGCAACACCCACATACAGTTAACGCAAGAAATATGCTGCCACTAATTTGTAATGGAAATGAAAAACGATTAAACTGGCCACACATAGATCTACTTATATATATATATATATATATATATATATATATAAGGTTGGTATAACTACTATGGAAAAGTAAAAAAAATCTGTCACGCACTATATCTATTAGAGTCTGTTTTGATATGTGTGTGTGACTGTGTGGGTGTATGTGTGTGGGTGTGCGAAGGAAAATATCTCCATCTGACAACTTGTACAGTACCCGGCCCAGTACGTAAGGGCTAAACGAGAACGTTCGAAGTTCGTCAAGAATTAAACATACAATAATTATAACAACGAGCTTGCTATATCTAACTACATTATAAAAATATGATAATGAAAGAGATAATTACTAAGTGTACATGCATGGACGTGAATGATAACCGTGGCCATTTTAAGTTAAACCCCAAAGAACAGCAGAAGATAGACAATGGATATGAAGCATATGGGGGTATAATTATAGGCAGTGTTGGTAAATCAAGAGCAAATGATTCCTGCTAACTATTTAAAACAACAGGTCACCAATATATATATTTGTTAATCTGGTCCTGTTTCCGGGCATACTTTGAAGAAATCAAGGCGCTCCAACGAACCAAACGTAAGAGTGAGAGAGTCCTATGTTACAACGAGTCCCCTTCCCTTCCCCTTGCACACCCTCCGCCCATTTCAGCTCCTTCACACCTCCCCAGTTGGACATCCCGAGAACCATGGGAGGTCCTCATGGTCAATACTCATATGGATAAAGATGGATGTTGCTGTTGTCACCTTGTTGGTTAGGTAATGGCAGGCATAGAGTGAGGAACGAGGCGGTTGAAGAAGTGTAAAGATGTTGATGGGGTGAAATTTAAAAAGAAGGAAGGATCGATGCGGGAAGAGATGGACGAAAAGAGTAGAGTCTAGTTGTTGGGGCGAAGAAGCTGGAAAGATGAAGGTGCATGGAGAGTTTAATTAATGAGGCTCAAGAGATGATGATGATAGTGTTAGAGACGTAGTGAGGTTAGTTGAGGAGATGTTGGAAATATACATGTGGACAGAGAGGTTCATGAGAATTAGGAATGATGAATCTAGAGGGGAAATGAGGGTAAGGAGTGTGAAACGGAAGGATAAAGCATATAATATAGTGAATGTAAATAGGCAAGACGTAGCCAATGAAGCAGGGTTGAGGAAAGTCAAGGAGTGGTATATGAATAGGAGAGAGAGAGAGAGAGAGAGAGAGAGAGAGAGAGAGAGAGAGAGAGAGAGAGAGAGAGAGAGAAGGGTGGATGATGGATGAAGTAACTGATGGGAGGGGGTAGGTGCTTGGAGGGTGGTAAGCGAGAGGGAAGGTAAAGGAAAAAATGAGGGAGGACAGGGGAGATATGAAGTGCTGAAGGAAGCTGTAAGGAGAAAGATGAAATGTCAGAAAAAGGGAGAAAGTGAATGATGGAAATAAAGCATAAAAAATGAAGAAGGATGGAAACGAGAGAAAGGAAATACGAGAGGGAAAGAAATACGAAAGGAAAAGATGTGGAAGGAACCGAGGGAGGGAATGGGATCAAGGTGAGGGACATTACGTTAAAGGACCCTGTGATTATGTACGAGGCCTCCGATTCCTCCTGACTATGCCACGAAAAAGGCTCCTTCCATATAGGTGGCGTTTCGTGGCAATATTTGAAGGACTCATTTACCTCCAAGTATCTGACTACATCACAGGGTCCCTTAAGGATGGTGGGAAGGGAAGGATGATAATATACAGGGACCTGGGATGGTAGTGAAGGATGGATGGAGGACTAGTGAAGCAATATGTGTGTGTGTGTGTGTGTGGCGCCAGGATGTCCGGAGCCGCTTCCCTTCCCTCTCCCCCTTCTCCCCTTCCTATTCATTCCTCTTCACCTCACCCCTCCACCACCTTTCCCCTCCCTATCCATCTGTGCTAGGCTAGGCTCACCTCTCTCTCTCTCTCTCTCTCTCTCTCTCTCCAGTAGATATTTCGTGTTCTTTTTTTTCATCAATCATATTTCACCCACTCACATCTCTTCCCTCTCTTTTCCCCCATAATCCAACAGTCTCAATTTCATATATGCTTCCCTTTAACCCAACCTTCAAGGGGACTAACACTATTATGGAGGTACTGTAGGGGATTATATACTCAACCTATTCCTAAAAACTGTTTCAATAAATATTCTATGCTTGGGTAATCTGTTTCCTGTAGCAGTTTCGAGTATTCATTAGTCTACAATTCGGCTAAAAAGGGTTAGTTACTAGTGTATCATTTTTATTTGGTTACAACTATTAAGAGGGAATAGAAGGAGGTAGGGTGAGGAATGAAATAGGAAGGTGGAGCGGGATGGAGTAGATAAAGGGATAAAAGGAAATGGATTAATGAAGAGGGGGGGAGGGAAAGGAAAGAAGGGAGGGGGGGGGAGGAAGACTGAAGGTAAGAAAAGGGAAGGGAGGGGATATATTGAGAGGAGGGAAAGGAAAGTTAGGGAGGGGAAGAAAAGGAAGAGAAGAAGGAGGAAGGATAAAAGGAGGGGAAGACAGGGGACAGAAGACTAATCACAGGTGAAGGGTTGGGACAGGGAGGGGGAGGGAGGAGGGGTTGGGTCAGGGAGGGAATTGTTAAGGGCAGGGAGGGAGGTGTTAAGGGCAAGGGGGAGGGGTTGGGGCAGAGGAGAGGGGTTGAGACAGGGGGGAGGGGTTGGGGGAAAGAGGGGAGGTGTTAGGACGGACAGAGGGGGTGGAGAATGAATGCAAGCGTCTGGTGATGGTGGGGTGGAGGAGGGGTGATGGTGGGGTGGGGTGGGGTGGAGGAGAGGTGGCATTGTTTGGGAGCCGTTCTTCTTCTCTTACCTTCTACGTCTCTTATTGTTGTTGATCCCTTTCACCCCTGTTTGTGTGTGTGTGTGTATTAGTGTGTACAGTACATATAATGATGTGTGTGTGTACAGTACATATAAGTGTGTGTGTGTACAGTACATATAAGTGTGTGTGTGTGTACAGTACATATAAGTGTGTGTGTGTGTGTGTGTACAGTACATATAAGTGTGTGTGTGTACAGTACATATAAGTGTGTGTGTGTGTGTGTGTAAATCTTTAAGTGTTGGCAGATGGACCATAAGGGTATATACTGTAGTAGGTATATATGACCAATATTAAATAAACCAGACAGGAGAACACAAACAGATGCTACAGAGGAAATGCTTTAGGAGAAAGTGTAGTGTTGGTAAATCTGGAGCAACTGAATCCTCCAAGCTATTCCAAGCAACAGAACACCATAATTTTTGCTCTTCTGGTCCTGTTTCCTGACATACTTTTAGAGGAATCAAGGCACTCCAATGTAACAAAAAAGAATTACCCCCTTAAGGAACCTCAACTTACTCTCCCATTTTCGAGGGATTCAGAAAACTTTAAACCATATTATCTCCTAAAACCACTACCACACTAATTTAATTCTTGTTTGTACTTCTACCACCTGTGTGTGTGTGTGTGTGTGTGTGTGTGTGTGTAACTACCACTTCAAACCATATTATCTTCTAAAATTACCATGCCTTCCACACCATCGATCTATCACAACTACCCAAGCTATAATATTCATACTCCAATCACCACACCTGACAGCACACAACATCGATCTACCACAAATACCAACACCACCAATCCAACAAAATACTGCCACAACACAACTACCACCAGCACATAACTCCTTAACTGCTACCGTACCATGACAAACTACCACCACTACCACCAGCACAAACTACCACAACTACTACCACCATCACCACCGACATAAACTACCACAACTATACCATCAGCACAAACTATCACAACTACCACCACCAACACAAACTACCACAACTATACCACCAGCACAAACTACCACAACTACCACCACCAACACAAACTACCACAACTATACCACCAGCACAAACTACCACAACTACCACAAGTAGCGGCAAACACTCACCTCTACCCGACAGCTCCTCCACTACTCCGGCGTCACCTGTAAGGGGGGGAAGAGAAGAGTTAGTGTGAGTACTCCCATCTCTCTCTCTCTCTCTTTCACATACACACACACAGGCATGCTCCATTCATAATAACTTATATATATCTTCATTCTGTTTCTCACTACCATGCAGCAGTTATCCCCTCCCAGCAGTACCGTACACATTACCAACGCCCAAGTCAGGTCGACCCACTCTTGCAGGTTTCCAGACACAGTTACAGATATTATAATCGAAGAGACACACTTGAAAGGGAGACTCTTCATCGAGCAGTGAGTGGAGAAGTTCCCATCGCACACAACGTTTCATTCTATACCCGAGTCTTGGTAAGGGGTCCGTTTCTTGTGTGTCTATTACATCATGTTCGGAGCTGTTTGTGTTTGACCCTCGCTACCGTGACAGGTCAAGGCTAAAACGGCCCGTAGTAGACCTGCCAGCACCGATATTTACCTTGATGTCTCCTCCTCTGGCCTGGAAACCAAACAGCTACTAAGATCTAAACCTGGTCATGCCATCTTCTCATCAGAGCCAAACATGGACCAGCCTGACAGTCCAGGTTCTCTAGTAGGGGTACCACGACTTCCAACTAAGGAGCGAGCCACCTCTCCAAATCAATTTATTATCAACTGAGCCATCATTCCAGAACCACTCAACTCAACTGAAACTGAATCTCCATTCCAGATTCATCTAACAGCAGCCGAATCACCACTCCAAAACCATCTAACAGAAACTGATCCGTCAATCCAGAACCAACCATGCAACAAGTAGCCAAGCCACCACTCTAAAGGATTCTAGTATCGCCTCCACCATCATTGTCTCAACAACCGGTACCTTATATCAATACCTCCCCAATAGCTGTGCCAGTCTTTCCCATTCTCGTCCCCTTGCCTACTGATGATGTCCAGCCAAAGTTGTACCAGCTTCGTCCCCATTCTCATCTCTTGTTTCCCCCACACCAGCCACGGACGCCACTTCTACTCAAGTTTCCACCACGACACCAGATGAATCAACGCACCAGCAGAGCCAGCCAGCCAGCCAGACAAACCACTAAGGAACGCTATCTAGCCACTAGTGCCCCGTCATCAGTAGGGACATCTCCACCTCACTGCTGCCCGACTTGAAACTAACTTGGTATTGAAGACTTATAGTACTATCACCATGTACTGTACGAGGACCCAACTTGTAACCAACGTAGGACAAGCAAAGGAACAGCCATATTACTGCAGCTACAGATACCTTGACAACTTCCTATACACATTTGTTCATTGATTACAGGCAAAAGTAATAATTGAAAAATCAAGGAACATTTTCATCATAATCCGTCCATATTTAGAGAATCCTAAGGTATTTTCTGCTATGTTAATAATGCTCAAATCTATCAAATGAGTTAGGAACAACACATGTCTCTATAGAAGTGTTCAGGGAATATAGTGAAAATAACAGAGAAGGCAATTCATATTCATCCCTGACTAGTTTTAATAATAAAGTATGTTGTATACCCATCATAACTTTGCCAGAACCGCCATGGCATGATCAGTATAATTCCCTCTTGCGATCTCCTCTCTTATTATTCTTATTCATCTCTCCTGTTGCTTTCATTCCACACTTTCTTTTTCTTTGTTCTTTTTTTACTCTCCCCCTCCTTTCTTTTCTGTTTCCTCCCATTCTTTCTCAATTTGTTGCCCATTGTCTAGAGGTGGAAAATAGAGCTGTCCTACATAAGCTGTCCTCTATACAACCCCGTCGTTATTGTTTTATACTCTAGACAAACCTACCGTCACTGTAATCTTCCCGTGAACACACATCTCTATTATAGTGTACCCTCCAGGATGCACGATAAGAGGAAGGGGAGAGATGAGAAATGAGAGTGGGTGAGAGGAGGAATGAGAGTGGGTGAGATGAGGAATGAGAGTGGGTGAGATGAGAAATGAGAGTGGGTGAGAGGAGGAATGAGAGTGGGTGAGAGGAGAAATGAGAGTGGGTGAGATGAGAAATGAGAGTGGGTGAGAGGAGGAATGAGAGTGGGTGAGAGGAGAAATGAGAGTGGGTGAGATGAGAAATGAGAGTGGGTGAGAGGAGAAATGAGAGTGGGTGAGAGGAGGAATGAGAGTGGGTGAGATGAGAAATGAGAGTGGGTGAGAGGAGGAATGAGAGTAACTGGTCAGGGAGGAATAACAGGGGTTGGAGAACGGGAGAATGTGGCAAGAATGTAAAAAGGTGAGGAAGAGGTAATTAGTAAACAATAAAGTAGGGAGAAGAACGATATTGAAGGGAAGGAAGAAGAGAAGGAGGGAAGAAGAGAGGGGAGGGAAGAAGAGAAGGAGGGAAGAAGAGAAGGAGGGGAGGGACATGGAATAAATCGGAATCAATCACTAAACACTATTATATTTCACTAATAAAAAAAATCTTCACAGAATACAGGATGATAATATAATGTTCTGTGTTATGTAACCTCTGCTTTACAGACAATAAAAATAACATGACTGATTCAATTGGATGTTTGTTTCCTATGTGTAGTTTAGGTTTACTTCTCTATAAACTACACTGTGGATGGCTGACCACGAAGATTTCATACACCAACTCGAGTATCAACACACACACACACACACACACACACACACACACACAGATATATAACCCTTCTATACACACACACACACACACACAGATATATAACCCTTCTATACACACACACACACACACACACACACAGACATATAACCCTTCTACACACACACACACACACACACACACACACACACAGACTGGTGGAGTTAATGTTTTCAAGCTGCATCCAATTGTACGGTAAATAATAATATACTCCTATACGTAGGTGAAAATGATCGAATGTGATTTTTGCAGCTTTGCCCAAATGAATAAATAAATAATTAAATATATTATTCTGCTCAACGTTTATTCTTTTCATTATTGGTTAGTTGAACATTAAGGTAGGGAAAGGTAAGAGAGGGAGAGCAAGAAAGAGAATGAAATGGAAGAGGGGAGGAAGAGAGAGAGAGAATGGAATGGGATGTAATGATGGAGATAAAGGGTGAGTGAGGAACAGAAAAAGGGAAGGGGGTGGGGGAAGGGGCGAGAAAAGGACAGGAGAAGTAGGAAGAAAAGGAGGAGGTGAGAAACGAATGGGACAGAATGGTTATAGGGAAGCAGGGAAGGATAGGGAAAGGAGAGGGGGTAAACAGAAGGTGAGGAAGAGAGGGAGGGGAGAAGCATGTGTACAGTAGTTGTAAGGTGGGGAGGGGAGGGAGGAAGGGATTCAAAGGAGGGGGGAGAGGGCGTGTGGTACAACGTCCACCTGGTACTCCCCCTCTCTCTCTCTCTCTCTCTCTCTCTCTCTCTCTCTCTCTACGTGCTTCCTTGTTTTAATTTCCTTTCTCTCTAGGGGTAAAGGAGAGTAATGAGGATAAGGAATGGACATATGCAGAGTGAAGGAAGGATGGAGGGAGGAGGTAGACTATAGCAGGAAGGGAGTGGGGAGTGGGGAGAGGAGGTGAAGTAGCAGGGAAATGTGTGGAAAGAGTGGGGGGGGGGAGGAGTAGATACAGACATAGTAAATAGAGAGAGAAGAGAAACAGGTGTAAAAGAGGAAATAAAGGAGGGATGGAGAGTTGGAAAGAGAATAGGTAGAAAGGATGACATAAAATCGGGTAGGGGGTGGGGAGTTAAGGTATTGGCAGAGGAGGAATGGTGGTGGTGGTGGGGGGGGGGGAAGGGGGTCAGATTATAGATAGACAGAAGAGGGGAAAGGGCTTATTAGGCATTGACACAAGAGGGGAGAGAGGGTAATAAGGGATAAAGGGAGTGAGGGATAGGTGGCCGTCCCTCACCTACTCTAACACAGATCACCAAACAACCAAACGAGTTATACCTCAAATACTTGTCTCCTTCTCCCCTTCCCTCCCTCCTCTTAGTATTATCTCCTACTCTCATCTTTTTATTCCCCTTCTCCTAATCTTTTCCCTCTCGTTCTCCCTCCTCCTCCTCACCACACCTTTATCTCATACATTCATTTATTCATTTATTTCATACATTCCAGGAGCTGTTTTTGTTGTTATTGTTGTTGTTTTTGTTGTTGTTCTAAATATTATTGGCTTATGACTCAACATTGGATTTATGAAGCTCGCTACCGAGGCCCGATTCAACACACACACACACACAGAGAGAGAGAGAGAGAGAGAGAGAGAGAGAGAGAGAGAGAGAGAGAGAGAGAGTTACAGTAGAGGTGTGACGCCAAGGTGGCATGTGTTGACTCCAAGGTTGTCTGACCCAGTTAGCATCTGCCCTGGCGCCACCCCTACCCCTACCCCTCCCCTCACCCCCCCTATACCACCAAGATGTCTCTATCTCATTCTGTCTCTGTCTCACTCTGGCGCCACTCCCCCCTCCCTTCCCCTTATACCTCTACCCGACCCTACCTTTCCTTCCCCTCGTAACCTTTCTTGCCTCTGTTTTAACCCTGGCGCCACCCCGACCCCGACCCAAGGCCTATATAGTATAGGCCTTGCCCCGACCCTTCCTTTCCACTCATACCTCAACCCCTTCCTTACCCTCAGTGACACCTCTACATAACTGGGATATCGGGTGGGAGTGAAGGGTGGGACGGAGCCTTGTCCTTTATCTATCCTTTCCTTTAACACGTTGTCTATATTAACGTAACTAAACAGGTAACCTCGTAAAAGGCCACTATGGGCTTCCTGTTGCTTGTATTTCTTTGTATTCCTTTGTAGTCTCAACCCCTCTCTTCAACCTTATACCTCTACCCAACCTCTTCCTCTCCCCTCACCCTCATACCTCTACAATTATTACCAGTATTACCATCATTACTGGCTACAAGGAAGGCAAGAAGAATAAGGAAAAACAAAAACAAACTACTACATTAAATAGCCTCTATATACCTCAACCCAGGACCTACTGTACCCCTCCCTTCCCCTCATACCTCTTACTACACATCCCACCCCATACCCTTGTAACCCCCCATGCCTACGTTTTAACCCTGGCGCCAACCCTAGGCCACACTTCCCCTTTCACCCCATCATCACCACCATCACCCCCACCATCACCACCTCTATGTCTCTATTAATCCCCCCACCCCTCACTCTCTCTCTCTCTCTGGCGCCACCCCCCTAAAACTACTGTACATTGTGCGTCTGTCTCTGTCCCACCTTGGCGCCACCAAACTTTCTCTGTCTTACTATCTGTCTCACCCTTCCTACTGTAGATGTATGCTGTTTCACTCTATCCACTTTCCATTCTCTCTCTCTCTCTCTCTCTCTCTCTCTCTCTCTCTCTCTCTCTCTCCTCCTCCCCCTATATCATATTCTATCTTTCAATCTGTGCTTCTCGTATGTTACATTTTTATCAATCCTGACGCCTCTCTCTGTCTCTCTTTCTCTCTCTCTCTCTCTCTCTCTTCAGTTGCATCATTACTTCATCCTTTTCTTTTGCCACATAGGCTACTCGTATTCTACCACCCTCTTCTCTCTCTCTCTCTCTCTCTCTCTCTCTCTCCTCTCTCTCTCTCTCTCTCTCTCTCTTTTATCTTCTCGTTCATCTCTCAGCGCCTATTATTACGTACTTAAATTCTTCAAGACGGGAGTAATTGGTGTTTGCGCCTCTCTTGTTTTTGTTTCCTTTCGTCTTCTTCCTCTGTTCCTCATCTACTCCTTTATCACTTCATTCTCTCTCTTATACCTCTTTATATACATGCATCATATTTTTATTTCTGTTCATGGTTTGTGTCACTGCTTCTCTTTTTCGTTTATACAGTATATATATATATATATATATATTTTTTTAACTTTTCCTTCTTCTTCACTTATTTTATTATCATCTTTCTTTCTTTCTTCTTCCCTGTTGTTGACTCTCTCGTTTCGCTCTTGTGCATACCTCCCTCCCATGATCGTAACAAATGCGGTGCCGACTGTATCTGTCTGTAAATCCGTCAATCTTGCCATGTCTGACTGAAGGCCTGTTGTGTTGGAGGCGCCAGTCATTCCTCTAAGCGCCATGTACCTTTTTCCAGCCAATAACATGTAAACATTCCCAAAGGAGGACAGACAACTCGGTACCACAACACCATCTTCGGCTCTATATATATACGCATTGACCTCTTTACCTTAAGGGGGTGCGGGAATAGGGGACATGCTTGGGGGGAGTTTAGGGGTGTGTGTGGGGTGGGGTTGGGAGTGTGGGGGGTGGGGTTGGGAGTGTGTGGGGTTGGGAGTGTGCGAGAGTAGGGGGACAGGCTTGGTGGGGAGAGGGGATTAGGGGGTTGCGGGAATGGGGGCAGGCTTTCTACCCACCCCAATCCTGTCCCCCTATTTCCGCACCCCCCTAGTCCCCCCCCCTACTCCCACACCCCCTTAATTAAACCTAACTCTTATCGCTCAGCTCTTTTGTCTTTCATCACATTCTAGCCTGAGTGAGTGAGTGAGGAATCAGACAGCAAATTTGTGCCTCTAAAACTCAGCCTTTAAAAAAACCGCCGGTGGAATTCTAGGCCGAACTCGATAAGGGCAAACCAACTCCCCAAAACAACATAAACAACTTGACCTATTGCTTATGTTCACAGCCATTCATTAGAGGAGGCCTTATCTTGGCTTATCACTTCACCCCCCCACATCTTCTGGACTCCCACACTTCCCCCCACCCCTCTCTCTCTCTCTCTCTCTCTCCTGTTCTACTCCCTGACCCTTTCACCCCCAGTCATCGTCCCCCCCCCCTCTCTCGTCAATATCAATTACTTTATGTATATTATATATAACTTGTTTACATCTTTTCACATTATATATTCCTTCTCTCTCTTTTTATCTGTTTATATACAGTATATATATATATATATATATATATATATATATATATATATATATATATATATATATATATATATATATATATATAAATAAATATATATATATATATAAATAATCCTGGTTTCTTTTTCCTTACATATTTACACATAGATAATCTCTCTCTTCCTCACTTTCCACTCTCTCGTCACCCCATGTGCACCCTACCCTCTCCTCTCCTCACCTCTCTCTCTCTCTCTCTCTAGTCATCTCTCTCTCTCTCTGTTAGTAAGGGGTGTGGCGCCGCCGATAACTCCCCCCCCCCCTACTCCCTCCCTCACCCCCCATTGTTCCTCTCCTACACTCCCAGCCTCTCCTCCTCCATCACACGCTGCCCTTCTTCATCTCTCTCTCTCTCTCTCTCTCTCTCTCTCTCTCTTATCTGTTTTTTCCATCTCCACTTTCTCTTCCTATCCCTTGCGCCCATCTTTCCTAATCCAACCACTTATTCTCTTCTCTCTCTCTCCATTTCTTCGCTACGTTTCTGCTCCTTTCACTCGCCCCCCCCCCCCCTCTCTCTCTCTCTCCCTTCACTCGCCACTCCCTTCATCACTGTATACACACACATCACCATATTCAAATACACATAAACACATACACAGCGAGGGGGTCGTCCACATACCACCACACCACGCACATTCCATCCCCTCATTCAGTTAACACACATAAACATACTGACACACACACACACACACACAAGTCCTACCAACACATATACAGATACAAACTACACACACACACACACACACACACACACAGGTCCTACCAATACACACACACACTAACACACACACACACACAGGTCCTAAGAACACATACAAGGCACACGTTCCCCCCTCCTGTCCTCTGCTGCCCACGAACATCCAATTCAGCATCAATCATGCATTCCTTCCAAGGTATGCAAACTTGAGAGACTGTCACTAGTAACCCTCCTCCCTCCACTCTTCATGCACTCCCCTCCCCACCCCTCCATGCACTCCCTCTCCCCCTACCCTCCTCCCTCCACTCTTCATGCATTCCCTCAGGTCCCCCTCCTCTTCCTACTCCACCATGCACTCCCTCAGCTTCCCCTTCCCTCCCTCCCATGCAGTGATGCCATGACGGTGTTGACTCCTGCATGACATATATATTTACCAATTTCTCTCCCTCTCCCCTACCTTACACACACACACACACAGAGTTATACAAGTATTTCTACACATTGAATATACTATGAAATTCTTCTCTCTTGAGCACTTACACACACGCACGCAGTAAAGCATCCTTAACAAACACGCACACACACACACTTTTAGATCCTACACACACACACACACACACACACACACACACACACACGACCATATCCAACCCTAAATCAATATAGCAGCAGCAGCAGCCCACCTTTTTACTGTGTCGACGAGGGAGGAGGCAGGAAGATGGAAGCGTTGGCTGGTGTAGATATAACTAGACCAAACCACCAATATTACACTAACATATTATTGACAAAAACCCATACACCTGTTGGTTATAATTTACAAACTCTCCTCCATAGATATCCCTTTCTATATTCTTAAAAATAAAGGTCAACGTACCATCTTTTAAAGGGAAAGTACACTGTAGGTAAATCTGGAGCAACTGATTCCTCCAAACTATTCCAAACAATAGGACACATTATTTTTGTTCATTTGGTCCTCTTTCCTGGCAAAGTTTGGAGGATTCAAGGCACTCAATGTACCAAAAGTGGATTCTCCCCCCCCCCCTTAAGTAAGGTGCTCAGATGGAGGTGAGGTGAGGTGAGGTGAGGTGAGGGTGAGGAGGAGGGAGGGAAGGAAGAGACAAGATGAGATTGGTAGTAATTTGGTACCCCCGTTTTCTGAAGATTATTTGAATCCTCCTCCAGCCGGTTTGTGTACACTGACCTATGACAACTTTGATTCTCTTACATTGTTTATTATCACTTAAACTGCTGACTGACATGGGAACAATTTTCAGTGCCTCTTCTATACTACTTCGTCGCTTTAAAGATAATTGTACAGTGGCTGAAACTTAACTCAGAAGTTTTAATTAAATCTTTGCGAATATTTAACTAATTTGGGTGGGATAATTTATCATCATTTCGGCTCATATACATGTTATGCCATAGATTAATTTTTACATGGAGATATTCCTGTAAAAAACATCTAAATCAACATACATTACTCTTCTTAAATACATACACTCCTCAATTAATGAAAGGTTCTAAGTTAAATCTAAATTAACATCACTAACACACATACACAACACCATTTTTACTTCACAGGGTTTTACTCATCAAAAGAAATATTTAGTTGTGTTTTGTTATATATATATATATTATATTATATTGTGTTGGTAATAAGGTCTTGGGTGGCCTGCTTATTCAACCCTGACGGACAACTACGCCCTTTAAGGAGGACCAGTAGTCTATTAGGGTCAAATTGGAGGGCTTCTGATTCATCCAAACTCACCTACAAAACAAATCTCCAATACGTGTGTAACGAAGTTGGTTGTTTTCTGACATGGTTTAGAGGAATCACAGGTCCTTCAATCTGACCATATGAGAATACTCCCCTCAACTTGGCCTATACCTTATTATCATTCAATATGCTCTATGAGTGGCCTGTTTACATTAACATAGCCATGCATGCTCTCTGAGTGGCCAGTTCTACTTGAAGAATATAAAGATGTAGGAGACCAAGAAAGTGATACCAGAAAAAAAAAAGGTCGGGATAGATAAGCGAGATAAAAGAGAGTAGAAAAATATACAGGAGAAAATGGAGTCCAGAATGAAGAGTAGTAACTGATGAGAGAAAGAACATGAATTGGTGTACTGAGCAAAAAAAAAAACAAAAAACAACAACAATTTGATAACAGTGAAGCAGAGGAAAGTGAAGAAGAATGTTGGAAGGTAACGACTAGAAATAGAAAGGGATGAAAAGAAAGGAATAAGAGGGAGAAATAGAACGAAGAGAAATATATAGGAGGACGAGAGTGCATGGGAAGAAGAATAAAATGGGTGGAGAACATGCAACAGAAGAGAATTAGGAATAATGACAGAAGGACCAATAAAGAATGTGTAGGAAGAGACAGAGGAGCAAGGAGAAGGAGCAGGGAAAGGAGCGAGAAGAAGGAGAAGGAGCGAGAAGAAGGAGAAGGAGCGAGAAGAAGGAGAAGGAGCGAGAAGAAGGAGAAGGAGCGAGAAGAAGGAGAAGGAGCAGGGAAAGGAGCGAGAAGAAGGAGAAGGAGCAGGGAAAGGAGCGAGAAGAAGGAGAAGGAGCAGGCAAAGGAGCGAGAAGAAGGAGAAGGAGCAGGGAAAGGAGCGAGAAGAAGGAGGCAAAGGAGCAAATGGATAATGAAGAGAAGATAAACAGATAAGTAGGTGTGGAGTCAAGGGGTGTGTTGGGGGTGTGAGAGGTGACAAAAGAGGTGTGGAGGTTGGGGTGTAAGGGGTGACAGGACAGGTGTGGAGGTGGGGGTGGGTTGGGGGTGTGAGGTGACAAAACAGGTGGGGAGTCAGGGTGTGGGTTAGGGGACAGGAGGGGGGAAGAGGTGTTAATGGGTTGGGGGTATCAGAGGTAAACAGGTTGAGATGATAAACGTTCATTAAAAACCGATAATTCTAAGTCCTGGTGCCGGAAAATCTCAGACTCAAGCGACTACAAATTCTACAAACGTAAACACATTCATCACAGCGATTGTCATGAAATGCATGCATATATATATATACATATATAATGGAGTATAGATAAAATCTCCATTATATAAAATTATGAGCGCAAGTAAAAACAAACCCGAAAACATACATACATACATACATAGTTACATACAGACAAACACATTCATACATTCCTATTTTTACACAACTAATAAGATACACAAGAATCAGATGAGTATACAAAACAAACAAGCAAACTGAAATGTAAACAAAATAATCACAAAACCTTCATTCGAATACACAGGAGTAATAATAATAAAAAAAAAGGCATTGAAATTATATAGCGATATTTATATGCATCCATACTGTAGATTTAAAAACGGAGAGCGGATATTCAAAGAGAGAGAGGTAAAGTGGAAAGTCATGTGGTGTGTGTGTGTGTGTTGATGCCTAAGTGAAGAGTGTGGAAGTTTGGGGCGTGTGCAAGAGTGTGTTGATGAAGAGTGTGTGTGTGTGTGTTTTGGAGAGAGAGAGTGGGGGTGTGAGTATGTGTGTGTTTTATACCTTGGAGACAGACAGACAAACAGACAGACAAACACACAGAGACAGAGAAAGAGAGAGAGGACAGATATAAATGAAAGAGGGACAGGCGACACTTGGCAACCCCATCAATAGTAAACACAGGAATGGCTACACAAACGGTGGGTGTGAATGGAATGGAATGGTTGGTTGGGTGACTCGTCTATCATAATTATTCACCGTTAACCATATACGACTTCAATGACCTCTACATGACATTTGGTGATAGCTAATGTTGTTGGTGTTACTATAGGTAGGATATGTATGTGTGTGTGTGTGTGTGTGTGTGTGTGTGTGTGTGTGTGTGTGTGTGTGTGTGTGTGTGTGTGTGTAGTTGCTGTATGTACAGTATGTATGAGTGTTGTTGTATGCGTGTTCATGTTGTTGTGTGTGTGTGTGTGTGTGTGTGTGTGTGTGTGTGTGTGTGTGTGTGTGTGTGTGTGTGTGTGCAGATACTCTATGTTCACTGATGGTATCTCCATGCATACAAATAGCTCCATTAGAGGAAACAATCTTTAGGGGAGTTATGATATTGTCGGCCAAGTGGAGGCTTTTGATTCCTCCAAACTATATTATGGAGGAATCAGTAATCTCCAAGTTGAACCCCCCCACTCAAAAAAAAGAACAATAATAATAACTATACATACATTGGAGTGCCTTGATTCCTCCAAAATATACCAGGAAACAGGACCATATGAACAAAAATAAAGGTGTCGTGTTGCTTTGAATAGTGTGGAGGAATCAATTGCTCCATGTATACCCACACTACGGTTCTTGCCCTTTAAAAGAGAGTGTGGTTTACTAGAGATAAATATAAAGAGACTCGAGTTAACTGACATTTAATTACACTATAAGGGTGAAGGGAAGTACAGTCACTACCACAATTACTACCATTACTACCACTATCACCACTATCATTACTATTACCACTACTACCACTACCACCACCACTATAGGCCTAACCACTCTCACCTTCACTACCATTACCACCACCACTACTACTACCATTACCACCACCACCACCACTACTACCACTACCATCACTACTACCACAACCACCACCCTACCACCACCACTACCAATGTCACTATAGCCACAACCACCACAACTACTACCACTAACACCACCCTACCACCATCACAACCAATGTCACTATAACCACCATCACCACCATCACCATACTCTTATAATAAAAATAATTGGTTTCATGTAGTCAACTGTCCACCAAGTTCCCCAGAAGAGATTATAACCTTAAAGGAGAGATATAGTGTTGGTAAACATGGAACAACTAATTCCTACAAACTATTCTAAGCAACACACCACCATTATAATTGTTAATCTGATCCTGTTTCCTGACACACATTGAAGGAATTAACCCGCTCCAACATACCCAAAGTTAATTCCCTCCTTCATCGTTTGGCTCGTGGTGTATTGGTTAACTTATCACCACCAAATTATGACTCTCGTGGACACTTCATAAAGGCTAATGCTACATACATAAAGGTTATTGCTACGAACACTCGACCCTAATGCTACATACATAAAGGCTAATGTTACAAACACTCGACCGTATAAGCTAAGTGATTACACTGACCTCTGGTGGCAAGGAATACAACTTTTAGTCTGACTGTATAGTTGGCTTTAAACTTTCTGCTTTTTTTCCTCTTCTGTTCTTATATTTTATTGCATAGACATTTGCTTATAAATATTTACAGTCAGCCTTACACATATTCGAATATTATTAAACAAATACAGTAACTTTTAATTACACATTTCCTTATAACTTAACTTAGTCTGGTCAGGGAGATAAAGTCTCGGGCATTAACAAACCACGTTTCTCACTTCATCTGATATTCTTCTGCTTCACATTTTCCAATAATACAAACGACACTTCTTTGTGAATATTGATATAAGTAGATCAGTGTAATGGGATCAATTATGAGGTCACTTTACGAACAGTAGGTTGTAAACATTCCCTCGAATAGTTATCGTTTTATGAAAGAAAATAATAATAATAATAATAATAATAATGTGACGTGCCCTGCCATCCGTACCTGTCATGGCGTCGTGTTGGAAGGTGGATGAAAGGTGTTGGTCAGCCTGGGTGTTGGTGGGGCAGGTCTTACAACAGGCCCCTGGCAGCAGCACAGGAGCCTCACACGTCACCTTGGGGCACTCCGTCTTGATGTTACGGCACCTCACCCGTGCCACCAGACGTCGCTTCCGTCTTACCTGCCACGGAAAAATTAATACA